>CAWUFW010026266.1:0-35283 GCA_963921515.1 Calotriton arnoldi | reverse complement strand
TTGTGTGTGCTATAATGGGATCAAAGGGGCAACATGTGGCATGGGACGGATTGGCCATGCCGATGGGTGTGTTGCTGTGCCCCTACTTATTGTGACTCTGGTGTATGCGGGCTCCTGGCCCATCCTGGGTCTGGTTTGTACTTTGCTTTTGGGGTTCAAATGGAACAGCTTAGGAACGCATATGGCAACATGGGGGCCATGCCCCGGATTCGCATTTGGGAGGGAATATGCTTTTGGGGTTCAAATGGAACGCTTAGGAACGCATATGGCAACATGGGGGCCATGCCCCAGATTGGCATTTGGGAGGGAATATGCTTTTGGGGTTCAAATGGAACGCTTAGCAACGCATATGGCAACATGGGGGCCATGCCCCAGATTGGCATTTGGGAGGGAATATGCTTTTGGGGTTCAAATGGAGCAGCTTAGGAACGCATATGGCAACATGGGGGCCATGCCCCAGATTGGCATTTGGGAGGGAATATGCTTTTGGGGTTCAAATGGAACGCTTAGGAACGCATATGGCAACATGGGGCCATGCCCCAGATTGGCATTTGGGAGGGAATATGCTTTTGGGGTTCGAATGGAACGCTTAGGAACGCATTTGGCAACATGGGGGCCATGCCCCAGATTCGCATTTGGGAGGGAATATGCTTTTGGGGTTCAAATGGAACGCTTAGGAACGCATATGGCAACATGGGGGCCATGCCCCGGATTCGCATTTGGGAGGGAATATGCTTTTGGGGTACATGCTGTGAGCCATGGGTGCCGAACGTGACATGTGTTGTGGCAGCATGACATTGCATGGTTTGAGGTGTGTGCATGCTTGACATGGCCTGCATATTTGCTGTCTGTTGTGATTACTGGACATGGCATTGGACGCATCGTTATGAGTGAGTGATAGTTGTGTGCCAGCCAACGTATTGCAGTTGTCCCATCTCCTTGGTGTGCGTGCTGCCCTGTGCCATGTGCATCACTGCAGTGCTCGGGGGGGGTGTGGCCCATGTTGTGTGTTGTTGCTCACAGTGTGTCGTGCACTTCATTGACTTCTGGCACATGGTTGGTCATGGGCATGTATCTTAGCGTGACTGCGTATGTGTGGCAGCTGTGCGGATGACATGCCTTTCATGAGACTGGGGCTGACGGATGGGATGGATGGTATGTTGTTTGTGCATGGTGTGTCTGTGTGTTTGATGGGTTCAATGGTGTTCGTGTGCATTTATGTTGTTCCGCTCTGTTGCGTCTAGTGTTGTTTGTCTTACATAGGCGTAGTTGTGGGGTGTGTGGTTGACAGGCAGTTGGGGCTACATGGACAGGACTTCAATGGTGTTTCGGTTGTGTGTGATGAGTTGCACAGTGGCTGCCGTGTGGTACTATATTCAGTGTGGCCTGTGCATGCAGACGTGGCTCCTTGGGTGTTGCTATGTCTGTGATGGGTCATGTGGGGTGTGAGTCTGTTGTTCATGTCCGTGTGCACATTGTTCACTTGTTCGTGACGGTGGGCGGTGCTGCGTGTTCGTCTGCTACGTGACATGTCCCATGTGTTGGTCGTGTTCCGGTCCTCATGCGTCCAGTAATCCAGCCCTGTCCAGTTTCCCACCTGCAGGTTGTTCGTGCGTGCACTGTACTGGATGCCACATGGCTCTAAGCGGGGGTGCTCCATGTTGCAGGTCTGTGGGGGTGGGGGGTGTTGTGGGTCGTGGGGGTGGCTGGACACCCACTGACACCGATTGCTGTGGACCGTGATGTCTGCCTTTCGGCTGTCGTTGTGCACTGCGGTGGCTGACACGTGGCTGTGGGGTGTGGGGGATGCTCCTCCTTGCTGTGCTGTGGGACTAGGGGCCTGGTGTGTGTTGTACTTGGGCTGTCCACCGTCCACCCACTGCACTTTGTGTTCCTGCCACTTACCTGTTACTTGTCGGTTTGTGCAGCTGTGGCGGACACATGGGTGTGGTGGGTGCTCGTTGTGGCGCTTCTGGCATATTTGGGGACCTGTTGGTGGTTACGTGGCTGGCTGAATGTACACATGTCCCCACGCATCTTACAGTTGTTCTGTTTGGGCTGTGTGTGGTGGTGTCTGTTGCATGTGTGTGTCGTGTATTGTGTGCTGGACATGGGGGTGTTTGTCCCTGGGAGCTGTGGCATGGTGGTAGTGCATGTGAGTACATAGCGGTATGCTGGTATACATTAGTTTGTACTTACCAGCCTCCACTCCCCCTGCTAATCCGGCGAGGATCTCGGGATGTATGATGACTCGCACCTTCTCCTCCCACGCTTTGAAGGTCTTGAAGAGCGCGGGATTCCCTCCGCCAGTGACGGCAGCCAGCTCTCTGTTTTTGCCCTCCTTCTTCTTGACCAGGCTCTTGACGTCATTCCACCGTTTGTTAATTTCGACTCTGTTCCTGGGCAGGGTCCCGACTGCATGGACCTGGTCTACGATCCGGTTCCACATTCTGTTTCTGGTGGCTAGTGGTGTGTGTTGGACCATGTTCCCATAGATTTGTGGGTGCACCTTGATGATCTCGTCGACCATGACCGTCAGCTCCATGGGCGTGAACTTGGGCATTCTTTGTGGTGCCATGGTGTTTGTGGTGCTGGTGCGGTGTGTGTTGTGTAATGTGCAGGGGGTTTGTGGTGCCGGTGTTTGGTGGTGGTGGTGGTGGTGGTGGTTGTGATGTGTGCGTTTCTGTGGTGTGCTGCTGTCCTTGCTGTGTCACTGTGTCCTCTCCTCTCCTCTCTGATTTGCAATGTAGCAAGAGGTTGTGGTCTGTGGGAGTGCTGCTTTTGTACTCACCTATGTGGGTGTGTCCTCATGGTCTGTTGTTTTCAGGTGTGTTGTGTCTGGGGTTCTGGCCTTTGTATTTTTGTTTGTCCGGGGGGTGTTTTCGGGATATGTACTGTGCTTGTGTATTTGTGCGTGCCTTGCTGTGTGGACTTGTTGGCCATGTTGTGTGCTATTGGTTTTGTGTGCGGATGGTTTCTGTGCAGGTACGTGGGCGCCATGGCTTCTGCCGTGTCGATTCTCATCGGCGTTGTTTGCGCTGGCGGGCGGTATATTTGTGGTTTTCCGCGCTCATGTCGGTGCGATCGTAATTTCACGTGCGGTGTGTCGGCCGTGTGGGCGGGCGGTTTTGTGTTGTCGTGCGTGTTTCCGTCCGTGGCGGGCGGTTTGTCTCCGACTCGGACGTTGGCGGGCGGTATTTTGTGTGCTTTTTCCGCCGATGGCGGTATTCGGTTTGTGTAATCGTAATGGCGTGGTCGGTGTTCAGGCGGTGTGTGCGGGCGGATTTTTGCCGCTTCCATGCCTGGCGGTGTTATTTACGCCGGGTATCGTAATGTGCCCCTTATTTCTCAGGTGTGGGATTTTGGGTTTATAGGGGATAAGGGTGGGGAGTTTTAAAATTTATTTTTAAGAAATTTTTAAAAAAATTCTAAAATTAAAATGTATGTAAAAAAATATATAAAAGTGGGATTTTGTATTAATAGGGGATAAAAGTGGGTATTTTTTTGTTACAAAATTTTCTAAATTTTTTTAAAATGTGAAATTAAGTTAAAACTGTAGAAAAATAAATTTATGAGTGTAATATGCCATTTATTGTGTTTAAGGGTGGTGAGTGTTTTTAAAATTTATTGATCATAACAAAAAAATTAAAAATTTATTTATAAAATTTAATTATTGTAGTATTGGGATATTGTGTTTATAGTTGTTGAAGTTGACTATGTTTTACGTTTATTAAAATTTAATTTTGTAAAATTTAAATTTTAAAATTATTTTGAAATTTTAATTTATTGATGAGAGTAATTATTTTGAATTTAATTGGTTATAATTTTGATTTTGGTAAAAAAATGTAAAGATTTTTTTGGGCTATTTTATGAATTTTGTTTTGGATATTAATATGCCTGACATTTTAACAGATATGTTTAAAAAAAAAATTACTATGCAATGTATATTTAATTATAGATACATACCTATGTTTAGTGTGTAGTATTTTACAAGAGTTAATATAATTGCTATTAGGAATAGTATATTATATATGGTTAGTGTCCAGCATCTTCCCTGATTTAATGTAGTTTGGAGTGGGAATAGTTAATTATATATGGGTAGTGTCCAGCACCTTCCCAGGTTTAATGTAGTTTGGAGTGGGAATAGTAAATTATATATGGTTACTGTCCAGCACTTTCCCTGATTTAATGTGGTTTGGAGTGGGAATAGTAAATTATATATGGTTAGTGTCCAGCACCTTCCTTGATTTAATGTGGTTTGGAGTGGGAATAGTAAATTATATATGGTTACTGTCCAGCACCTTCCCTGATTTAATGTGGTTTGGAGTGGGAATAGTAAATTATATATGGTTGGTATCCAGCGCCTTCCCTGAGTTATTATAATTTGGAGTGGGAATAGTAAATTATATATGGTTAGTGTCCAGCACCTTCCCAGATTTAATTTAGTTTGGAGTTGGAATAGTAAATTATATATGGTTAGTGTCCAGCACCTTCCCTGATTTAATGTAGTTTGGAGTTGGAATAGTAAATTATATATGGTTAGTGTCCAGCACCTTCCCTGATTTAATGTAGTTTGGAGTGGGAATAGTAATTTATATAAGGTTAGTGTCCAGTGTCTTCCCTGATTTAATATAAATTAGTAGTAAATTATAATGTTTGCTATTTAACACCTTTCCTGAGTTCATGTAGTTTATAGTGGGTATAGTGAAGAAATAAAAATATATTATGGTGTAAGGATAAAGATATAGTTATAAATATTTGGACAAATATAATAGTTTTTAAAGTACATTGATACAATATAAATATTTTATTATAGATACAATATTTCATAACGTAAAAAAAACACAGAAACATCTTTATATTTTATTTTTATTTATAATGAAACATTGATAATAAAAATTTAGAAAAAGTATTTCATTTTTTAAGTATATTTATTTTTATTGTTTTAACCAGGAAAAAAACATTTTGATAATTGTTTACACATTACATATTTGATACATATTTACATATTTAGATATAACATTTTGGAAAAAACAGTATTAGAAATTGTTGTTTTATTACATTATTCAGTTGTTTATTTTTGAACAACAAATAAGTATTTATTACTCACTTTTTGTACAATATTTAAAACATAGGGGCCTATTACGATGGCGGTCGGGAAACCTCTCCAACCGCCATGGTAGCGGGAAAAGACCGCCCGCATGAACCGCGACATCACCGCCGGTCGAATTACGATGACCCGCGGTCGAAATCCGACCGCGGCGGTCTGATCGCGGGCCTTAACATTGCAGCGGTTGCTGCTGCCCGCAGCACCGCCGCGATGCCGAAAGGAGCATGTCCTGCATTTCCCTGCACTGCATGGCAGGCACTGCACAGTGCCTGCCACCTGGTACAGGGAAATGTAGGGAGACCATGGGTACCCCCAGTGCACCCCCAACACATTGGGGGCCACAGCGGGCCCCCGGAAGACAATCACTGCATGCCTTTCCATGGCGGTTTGACCGCTGAGGAAAGGCTGGCTGCCGCCGGCATCATAATCCTGCCGGCGGAGCCTGCTCTGCACCACCACCCTTATCCCGGTCCTACTCCGTCCGCCAGACAGGAGTGCGGATGGCAACCAGCGGAAATGCGGCGGTCAGAATTTCCCACCACCGCGGTCACCACCGCCATCCTAATATGACCAGCGGTTTTCTTGGTTGCGATGGCAGGCGGATGTCCACCGCCGGTACGGCGGGCGCCACCGCCGGCCCGGCGGCAGACATCCGACCGCCATCGTAATAGACCCCATAATGTTTTGGGTAACAGTAGATACATACATTTTTTATATTATACATATTTTGTACTTTCATACACATAGGGGTCGATTCCGATTCGGGCCGGAAATTTCTCCGACCGAGCCGGACCCGGAGAGATTTCCGACCGAATCGGACCCGTGCAGTCCGACCGAACGAGTACGATGCGTCCGTATGTTATCGGACTCGAGTCGGTCGGACTCCCATTGATGTCAATGGGAGCCGGTCGTACAACGCGTACGCGGGCTCCCATTGACTCAATGGGTGCGAGATCGGACAAGGGCGCCCCCTACAGCGGGTACGCGGCGAAGCGATTCGCGCCGTACACACACAGGTAGGGGGACCCATGGGTCCCCCTGTGTGCGACTTCGCGCGGCTACGCATGCAGGGAGTCCGACACGGACCCCGAAGTACTGCTCCGACTGCTCTTACGAGCCGGAGTGCGCGGCTCGGTCGGACTGCTCGCGGCGCGCATCGTACTTACCCGGCCGGAAACGTCTCCATTGCGCGGTGCGAGTCGAGTCCGAGCGAGTCGGTCGGAGCGGTTCGAGCCGGGAGGCGAGTCGGTCGGAGCGGTCGGGACGCCCGGACGAGTCGGTCGGCGATTTCGCATCGTACTCGCTCGGCCGGACCCGCGTACGGTTCGGTCGGGAAACAGGGCTCCGAATCGGATCCGGTAAAGCCGAATCCGATTCGGAGCCCTACCGGCCGAGATCGGAATCGGCCCCATAGTGAATATTATTAATAATATATGTGGTTTAAAAAAAAAAAAAATTGAAAACATATTTATAATTGTTTGTATTTTTTAACATATAGGAGTCGATTACGATGGCGGACGGACTACAGTCTGCCCGCCATCGTGGTGGTGACCGGGACCGTCCCGTCTGCAATACATGCGGTGGTTCCGCACAGCAATTAGGATGCGAGCGCCACCATGTCGGTCGCATCTTGCATTTTAACATTGCGGCGGGTGCTGCTGACAGCAGCACCCGCCGCAATGTTGAAAATGCATGTTGTGCATGTCAGTGCACTACATGGCAGGCACCACACGGTGCCTGCCACTTAGTGCACTGAAATGTAGGGGGGTACCATGCATACCCCCCCCAGTGCACATACACCTCCCCCCAACACATTGGGGGCCCGCAACGGGCCCACGAAATGAATCAATGCCAGCCTTTCCATGACGGTATCGCCGTCATGGAAAGGCTGGGTCAAGGCCTGCATCATAATATGGTGGACGGTGCCTGCTGGGCACCGCCACCATTTTATGGATGCAGACCGCTCCGCCAGGCAATCAATACGATTGCCTGGGTGTTTCCGTGGCGGACAGTCTTTGAGTCCGCCACAGTCGCAGTGTGGATCCGCCCGCCATCCTAATCTGGCGGGTGGTCAATCCACGTTTGATGGCGGATGGATCACCACTGCACGGCTGGCGGTCCATCCGCCATCATAATGAGCCCCATAATGTTTTCTTTTTGGTAATATTATTTATATTCTTTATATAAATAATATTAATTAGTACATAAGTTATTTTGTAAACACAAACATTTTTTGTAACATTATTACATTTTTTTCATATTAGTAAAACATATGAACATTTTTAAATATACATTAAACATTACATGTATATTTTTTTAATTATAATAATAAATATTCATTTTCTTATAATATGTATTATTATAATTCTACATTACAAATATGTCAAACATTTTTTTATATTTTGTAGTATTTTTCAAAAATGTATAATAAAGCATTTGTAATATATAACATTTGCAATAATGAAAATCAATAATATTTATTATTTAAGGCAGCCATTTTTAAACTAAAGTTGTATTTTGTAGGCTATCGGTTTTGTTTTAGGTCATTTGTGAGGGTAGAAGCTCGCGGTTGGAAGCTGTGTCACACCGGTTAAGGTAAGTTTAATTTTCTTTAATTAAACTTTAATATAAGTGTAATTTGCAGGTAGTCTAGTACTATATAGTATATGTAGTGTTAGGTTTTGTAATTTTAGGTGTGTTGTATGTTTAAATTAGAAGTGTGCGAAATGCGGTTGGTTTGTTAAACGGTCTGTGTTAGAGTTTGATAGGTATGTGTAATTATGTTTAAAGTCTGTTGTTAATACTGTATTTATTTGTAATATTATATAGGGGCCGATTCCGATCTCGGCCGGTAGTGCTCCGAATCGGATTCGGATTTACCGGATCCGATTCGGAGCCCTGTTTCCCGACCGAATCGTACGCGGGTCCGGCCGAGCGAGTACGATGCAGGCACCCGCGAAATCTCCGACCGACTCGAACGCGGCTTCAACACGCTCCGACCGACTCGCATGAACACGACTCGCACCGCGCTATGGAGACGTTTCCCGGCCGGGTAAGTACGATGCGCGCCGCGAGCAGTCCGATCGACTCGCACCATCCGGCTCGAAAAAGCTGTCGGAGCCGGACTTTGGGGGTCCGCGTCGGACCCCCCTGTACGCGTAGGCGCGTGAGTCGCACACAGGGGGGACCCATGGGTCCCCCTACCTGTGCATGTACGCCGCGATGCACATGGACGCGTACACGCTGTAGGGGGTGCCCTTGACCGCCTCGCATCCATTGAGTCAATGGGAGCCCGCGTACGCGTCGTACGCCAGGCTCCCATTGACTTCAATGGGAGTCCGACCGAATCGAGTCCGATGGCATGCGAACGCATCTTACTCGTTCGGTCGGACTGCTAGGGTCCGATTCGGTCGGAATTCTCTCCGGGTCCGGCTCGGTCGGAGAGAATTCCGGCCCGAATCGGAATCGGCCCCATAGTGTTTATGCGTATTTGTGCGGGAGGGATTGTTTTATTTCCTAATAGGTTTTTGTCGGTTGGACGTTATCGTTGGGAGAAGAGTGCATTTTTTTAAGGAAGTGTGTATTAGTTTTAATAAACTAATCATTATTTTACACTTCCTTCATTTTTCAAGTTTTCCTGGAGCGTTTCTTTTTTAAAATCTTTTTTTCGTTTTTTTTATGGATTATCGTTGGTGGACCTATTGCTGATGGATTAATTTTTATAGAGCTGAATTTTTCCATTTTTTGGGGGGATTATTCTTTTAAATATTGATTTTTTAAACAACTGAGGATTTTATTATGGAACTTTGGATTACTCTTCTTCAGCAACGAAAACTGTAAGTAAGTTTAAATTATTTATAGTGGGAGGGAAATGTTTATAATGTAATTGTTAGTTAGTTGTTTTATATAAAATATAATTATTATGTCAGTTTATTTTTACAATTTTAGTTAAAATAATTGACAAAATAATTATATTTGTTTTTAGATTAATTATTTTTGTGGTTAGGAGGTAGATTTATTTAAAGTAGGCTTTTAGCTATTGTTTCTAGATACTCTAATCCTTTAGTTGTTGGGTAGAGTCTTACTTTGAATTGTAAGTACTCAAACATTTGTTTAGTTTGCTTGGTTAGTTTTGGGCCTAGTTGAGTTATAGACTATTCCATTCTTAGGGCCCGATTCCGATCTTGTAAGGAAGGCCTCCAAACGGGATTTGTAAAGCAAATCCGATTCGGAGCTTATCTTTCCGCCCAAATCGTCCCCCGTTCCGAACGACCAAGTACGATGCGAGTATCCTGTACGCGGCGTGCGAATCGTTTACGAACCCGAACCTGTCCATCCGACACGTTCGTAGCCGAATCGTGCCGCACAATGGAGCCGTTTTCCGACCTAGCGAGTACGATGCACGAATCGGACAGCTGTATCGCCTCGGTCTCATCGAGACAAAACGGCTGTCGGATTCGGACTTTGGGGGGCCATAGCAGGCCCCCCTTTACCCGGAGCCCTCCGATTTGGTCACAGGGGGGTGCGCATGGGTCCCCACGATCCAAGCACGCACAGTGTGGTGGGCAACATGGGGTGCCCACCACAGGATGTACGCTTTTCCCCGCCCACCTCCTTTTTGCTATGGGAGCCTGTATATGCATCTGTACACGGGCTCCCATAGAGTTCAATGGGAGTCCGAGCGAATCGAGTCCGTAAGCATACGGCAGAATCGTACTCGCTCATTCGGACTCCCGGAGGATGTCTCGCTCGGAAAGTCCTCCAGATCCGAGTCGTATGGAAGGCTTTCTTTACAAGATCGGAATCGGACCCATAGTTGTTGGTAGATTTGTTCTTTTTGGATATATTCCAATAGTTTTTGTAGAGTTGGTGTAGTTCTGCCTGTTGTTGTTTGGAATTAGTTATGCCATCCTTCCACAGCATTGTTAGTTTTGGCTTCTTTATTTAGGGTACTGTTATATACATTCCACCATGGAATGTGATATTTAGGTTGTCTTCTGTGTCCAGATCTGTGTAGCCTTCCCACCCAGGTATCCTCAAAGTAGTCAAGTAGGGGACTTAGAGGGTCATTATGATGTCTGGCGGATCGCCGCCACCCATATGGCGGTGGCGATCCGCCCGCCATTCTCGGCCACCCGCATAACATTTCCCCCGCCATATTACGATGGCGGTGGGGACCCAGGCGGACGGAAAGACCGTCTGCCGCTTTTCCACCAGTCGACTCATTGACCGGGCGGAAAAGGGCTCTAACATGGAGGCGGTGTCTGCAAGACACCGCCATCCATATTAGGATGGTGGCGAAAAGCAGCCTTTCCATGGCGGTGTTGCCGCCATGGAAAGGCATGTGGTCTTTGCTTCTGGGGGCCTGTTTCGGGCCCCCAGGGTTTTGGGGGCTGGGGGGTGCACATGGGGGTACCTATGGTACCCCCCTACATTTGAATGCACAAGGTGGCAGGCTCCGCGCGGTGCCTGTCACGTTGTGCATTCAAATGCACAACATGTGTTTTTCGCATTGCGGCGGGTGCTGCTGACAGCACCGCCCGCCGCAAACTGAACAATACGGGATGCCACCGCTACCGTGGTGGTGGCATCCTAATACCCATGGTGGGACTGCCGCACCTCTTGCGGGCGGTCCCGTTTGCCGTTGCGGTGGCGGGCGGACTTTGTCCGCCCGCCATCGTAATGACCCTCTTAATTTTTGCTCATTTTGTTGATAGTAGGGACTTTCAATTAATAAATTGTAGTGCTCAGCTACGTCAGTACTAGGTACATATGCTAGTGCAGTTCATTTTTTTATTTGAATGCAAAGCTGCTATTAGTTGCATATTCTACACTTAGAGGTCGATTACGATGGCGGACGGACTGGAGTCCGTCCGCCATCGTGGTGGTGACCGGGACCGTCCGCAATACATGTGGTGGTTCCGCACACCAAATTAGGATGCTACCGCCACCATGGCGGTCGCATCTTGCATTATAACATTGCAGCGGGTGCTGCTGACAGCAGCACCCGCCGCAATGTTGAAAATGCATGTTGTGCATTTCAGTGCACTACGTGGCAGGCACCACACGGTGCCTGCCACTTAGTGCACTGAAATGTAGGGGGGTACCATGGGTACCCCCCAGTGCACATACACCTCCCCCAACACATTGGGGGCCCGCAACGGGCCACCCAAATGAATCTCCGCCAGCCTTTCCATGATGGTTTCGCCGTCATGGAAAGGCTGGGTCACAGCCTGCATCATAATATTGTGGACGGTGCCTGCTAGGCACTGCCACCATTTTATGGATGCAGACCGCTCCACCAGGCAATCGGTACGATTGCCTGTGGCGGTTCCGTGGCGGACGGTCTTTGCATCCGCCACGGTCGCAGTGTGGATCCGCCCGCCATTCTAATCTGGCTGGCGGTCAATCCACGTTTGATGGCGGAAGGATCGCCACCGCACAGCTGGCGGTGGCGGTCCTTCTGCCATCATAATGAGCCCCTAAATGTAGATTTTTGGAGGTGCCTCCAAATGCATTGTTTAAAGTGATAGTAGCAACCTTGAATTGCTGTGTGAGGGTAGTTTTTTAGTATTGCTTGTATCATTGACTGCTCAAAGTCTACTATTATTTTTTGGGGAAAATAATTGTTAGTTTCTTGCTTTACTTTGCTTAAAAGTTCAACAGAGGTTGCTGTTTGCTTGTTTGGCAGTAGAGCATATATGAAGGGGATGTTTGTATGCTGAAATAGTCCATGTATTGTATAAAGCTGGTAAAATGGTTTGGGACATATTTTAAAAGTCCCATCCATCATCCATGTCTCACAGTTTTGTAAATTTGTGGGAGTCCCAAACATTATTATTCTGTTTTCAGCTGATTTATTGTGATAGAGAAGAAATTGTTCTTCAGTATGTGTAACTGTGAGTTCAGGTGGTATTTCTACTTTAGCAAAGGTTTTGAGGATAGGTTTGGTGGTAGCTGTAGATTTTTGAGTTCTAGCTATAGTTCTTTTTAATGAGGATATTGAGGGCATTAGCCCAGTTGCATGCTCTGGAACTCTGGGAAGCATTTGTTTAAGAATTTCTGTTGTGGGCTTCTGAGATGCTGTACTAATTTCTTTTATATTTTCAATAGCATTTCTAACTTCAATTTCAGCTACGTTAGGGGGGTGGTTATGCTCTCTACCATATAATACAGTTGTTTCCTTTGTAGCACCCCTTCCATAACATTTGTTATAATAATATTTGCTACATTTCCAGTTGACTTTGTCCCCTGTTTGCTTATCTTGGGTGTACACATACCCCAAATAACATAATAATTTGCCTTTTTGGGGAAGTTGTGAATTGGGCCCCTTCAGTCATGGTGGTGCTTCAAATGCTAAGAGAAATGTATATAGAAATTAATAAAATATTTCCTGTTATGTTTTATTTTATGAAAGTGAACATTGTCAATTTTATACTTACAAAGTTGAATTTGAAGACTTGTTCCAATGTTGATTGTTTTTCTCTGCTGTTTGGTTTTGGTTTTTCTGTAGAGAATCCTGTTAAAAAAAGAGTAATATTAATTAATCTGTTTTATTGCGTTTGTAGCTGGGGTGGGGAGTTCTGGTTAGGTAGTTTTTCTGTTTGGTATTAAAAAAAATTGTTTTAGTTAATCTCAGAGTAATACTTACCTTATTTGCAAGTTGACTTTTCACACTGTTCTGCTGTTCTTTGAGTTTGTTCAGAATTATCTGTAGAGGAGATATAATTTAAAAAGTACATATTAATTATTTTGTTCATACAAAATGTTTTTGACAGCATTTTTAGTAGCAGTTGTTTTAAAATGCTTTTACTTACTTTGCGGAGTTGTAATCCGAGTTTTCTGTAATGCAGTTCAGTGTTGGGTCCGCAATCTGGCAGAGTTTCTCCATAGTGTTTCTTTTTGGTTGCAAAGGTAAAATAATGTTGAATTTGTGTGTGTTTATATAGTGTGTTATTAGTTATTGTTTCAATCTTATTGGGTTATTTTAATTGTATGTGTATTTCATTGGTTGTTAGCTGTTTGTTTTAATTCATTTGTCAGTTTTTTCTATATATGGAAAACGCTAATTAAGTTTGTTACTTTTTTAAATTTAAAAAAATGGTGTACTATATTATTTGATATTTATAACTTTTTAAATGTTAAAGAGTTACATTTTATTTCTAATATTATGTTTGGAGTAGTAAATAATATTTGTGTATTTATAAATGTTTATGAAATTGTTTTGTTATTTTTTTAAATATGTGTTAAGAGATTTATAATGTTTGTTATGTGTGTTATTGCTATTTTTATATTTTGGGTGGTATCTATTGAGTTGTTATAAATTATATAACTTGTCGATATATTTTATTAGCGATAATTGTGTTGTCTATATGTTTGTTATCAATATTTTTGTTATTTTGTATGTTTTTTTAATGTGTGCGATATTACTTATCCCGATATTTTTGAGTTCGATAATGTTGAAAACGATATAAATGTTTTACCATATTTTGTAGTCGATATTTGTGTATTTTATTAATTAAGTGTAGGAAGTCGATATTTGTCACGATATTTTGGTAGGTCGATATTGTGTCTGTCGATATTATGTCAGTGATCCCACAGTATGCAGTGCACGGCCGTCATCTTGTAACTTTTGGCAGCACATGATTCACAAGAGACCCAAACCACCGCAATGTACATGCTGCAGTTTGCGCGTGGGCTCAGTCATGCTGGAAGAAGGTGCGTTTTACCGACATTCTCTATGTCTGTATACATTTTATAATTATTATTATTAGGGCACATGTTGGGGTGTTTTTTAAATGAAATGATAAACGTGCCAGTGTAGGCACATAAGAGTGGGTGGTGGGCATATATGGACATGCTTAGATATTTGTAGCGAATGTATGTCGATACTTCGCATACCATTACTTCGCAAGATTTTAGTGCTATGTTTTTACTTAGCATACACCATTACTTCGCATGTTTTTACTTAGCATAAACCATTACTTCGCAAGTTTTAACTGCGCATACATTTATAATGCAAATGGTTATAAATGTACTATGGTTTATGCTAATTAAAAACATCGCACTAAAATCATGCTTACACTACACTACCTTACACTACCTTACACTACTTAAACATCACTACACTACCCGAAACCCTAAAACACTACCCCCTACACGACCTTCCCCTTCCCCCTGCCTGGACCCTACACTCTAACACTACACTTCACCACCACCCCGACACTACCCTAAACCCTATAACACTACACTACACTACACAAACACCACACCACTACCCTAAACACTAAAACACTACTCCCTGCACAACCCTCACCCTTCCCCCAGTCCGCTCCCTACACTACAACACTACCCTGCACGACACCCCACCACTACCCTAAACCCTAAAACACTACCCTACACAAACACCACAACATTACCCTAAACCCTAAAACACTACCCCCTGCACAACCCTCCCACGACCCCCAGTCCTGTTCCTACACCCAAACACTACCCTGCACTACACCCCAACACTACCCTAAACCCTAATACATTACCCTACACTACACTAACACTACAACACTACCCTAAACCCTAAAACACTACCCCCAGCACGACCCTGCCCCTACGCCCAGTCTCTTCCCTACACTGAAACACTACCCTGCACGACCCCGACACTACCCTAAACCACTACCCTACACTACACATACACCTCATCAGTACCCTAAACCCTAAAACACTAGCCCCAGCACAACCCTACACTACTCAAACACAACCCTACAACCTAAAAGACTACCCCTGCAAGACACAAAAAAACTACACTTACCTCTCTCTCCTCCGTGGTTCCTCTTGTCTCCGGCTTCCAGCGGCTTCCAGCGACGTCAGATCTGCACGTCGTTGTTTGGAAACGGAAGCTCCTTCCAAACAACGATGTGGATAGCGCATACCATTACAACGCATGCGTTGTAACAACACTTGCGATGTAACAACTTGCATACTAATAGTACGCGTTGTAACATCGCAAGCGTAGTAACGCTTGCGAAGTAATGGTATGCGCACTAGCAGCCGCGCACTAAAGGCTGTTTACCATTTGTAGCATGGTATGGATAGAGAACATGGCTAAAAGTGTATCCATTACAGTCAAATGCACTAAAAATGAGCCAAATAGTTAACAATTGCGTGTGTATCACTGAAAGCCTGGCTCATATTGCTCAGAAGCAATCTTACAAAGGGGTGGTGGCTTATCATGAAAGTGTTAGCCAGGGTATGTCATCATTGAGTCCATTTGTGTCTGTGCGGAATTTGTAAACCCACTGTTGTTCTTTTTTTAGGCGTCTCTGTTGGATGTTAGGACTCTCATGGAGTTTCTCAAGGACCATCCATCTGAGATCATTTGGTGTGTGGTTGGTAGTATTGTAATGGTTAGTCAGTTTGGTGGCTGAGCACTGGCTTCTAATTGTGCTACAGTGTTCGTGTATCCTGGTCTTGATTTGTCGTGTAGTTCCTATAATCCTATATAGGATATGCACGTTTAGACAACATAGACTGTGGGATTGGTGTCCAGACTGATTCCAGACACCCCCACCAGGCATGTACGCCTGTATACTAGCAAGCTCACAGTGCCACTGTGAACTCATCTTACCAAGGAGAGAATAGTTCTTGCCAACTATCGAACATGACAACTCTGTCCCATCAGGAATCGTGGAAACTGTACAGTACTTTTCGCTCGGTCACTCGTGCTTACTTTGTCTCAGAGAGATACACAGAATAAACGGTGGGGATGTTTTCAATAAGCATTATTGAACCAGCGTCATCTAGTGTAAAATAGGTGTGCCGAAACAACCATAAGACAGAAACAGATATAAATGATTATTAGCACCAACAGTGTAAAAGGAAGGTAGATTTCTACTGTAGTGCTAAAACAATGAATATATGCAAACATATAAATACATGACAGTAATAATGCGTACTCCTACTATGCAACCCTAACTAGATGCACCTAAGTGTACCTAGCATGTATGTAGGTGTATAGCAAAGACTCCCCCTAGGTTGAAGCCAACCCCATTACTTGAAATGAGAGACTGCAGGACCCCGTCTTGGTCTCGAGATGGACACCCCGCGAGGGTTGTCAGACCACTGCGAGTTGGAGTGTCTGCGTGCAGGAACCTCAGCGTCTCACGTCAGTGTGTCAGCATGGAAGTCCTTCTCCTCTGCCTGCCCTAGCAAAGATATGGTGTATATATACCCAAAAGGTACCCTCAGGGGATTCTACCTTGCTGTGTCATGTCGGTCGAGGATGACAGAAGGGTTGACCCTTATACATAGTTATTATGAAGATGGTAATCCTGCTGTGATTCTGAGAATCTTCATGCATGATTTAATGAGGCTAGTTTTCGGGGAAAACCACACAACATTTTATGCAGCGCCTAACTAGGTAAAAGGTCAATACCAAAACCCATTGTGTAGTGTAATGGTACAGTAAATGCAGGTGAAGGGTTAGGGGATTACTCAAGCCTATATTGGGGTACCATATGAAATATAACAGATTGGCCTAGTAGTCATTCCTTTAGAGACCAAATCAACTGGACATTTGAGCAAATAAGGACAGTTGTTAGTGTTGCAGATGGTGTGCTGTTGCAGCTCCCATTTACGTGGTAGGCCTAGGCTCTTTGGCTTTTGTAGTGAGGTGTCAAATATTACAATTGCCACATGGATAGTACCGTGTGATTTTAGGAAGGTTCTGGTGATTGGTTTGTTTGGAAATGTTGAGTTGACATGGCCTGGTGTGTACCAGCTGGTCTCTTAGATTCTGTGATCTATTGAAGGCGAACTGGTGTTTGGGTAATTCGAGTTTCCCTGTGTTCAAAATGTTCCATTTCTTATGGATGATTTTCTGGATGTCGGTAGTATGAGGATAAAAGGTTGTTACACAGGTAATTCTGTTATTACTAGGTTTTGGACTTGTGTCTAAGAGAGCTTCTCTATTGTTGTTTCTCGCACTTTTCTTGGTGTTGCGGATAATTTTACTCGGGTATCATTTCCCCCTCAGTTCCTTTGTAAGATCTCTAGATTGGCTCTCGTAATCATGTAGGTGGCTGCAATTTCTTCTGATGCAGAGAAATTGTCCAAAGATTTTCTCTCAAGGCCCTTGGATGGTAGCTGTCAAACCTCAAAAGAATGTTCCTGTCAGTAGGTTTGTGGAAAGTTGAGGTAGTCAAGGTGCCATTCTCAAAATAATGGTGACGTCAAGGAAGGATATTTGCTCTCTGGAATAAATTTGCGTAAATCGCAAGAATGGATCAACAGAATTATTTTTTTTTTAAATCTTTTTTTATTGAAGAAAAAACAACATAAAACAATACAAACCAAAACAAATGCAGTAAGGTGCAGTTGTCGGGATTTACAATACTGACAATATAGAGGTGCAGTAAAAGACAAGTCATTACATTGGGTCTTTAACACAATCATCTGCTTCGTAGGTCCCATAATTCGTTAAAACATTACAGAGTCTCATGATCAGAAGCCAGTGAGGCAGCATCGTTGAAAGCGGCACATAGCAAACCTCTGCTCTCGTTCCAAGGGCCCCATATTTTTGTCCATTTACGCGGGCTTCCCCTGCTCTCATAGATAACCCTCTCTGCCTGCATACACCAATCCATATCGGATTCCCAGTCAGTGTATCTTGGCTTAACCACTCCCTTCCATGTTCTGGCAATATTGCGCTTTGCCACCATGTAACCCAACGAGACCCACAGTCTCTCAGTTCTTGACAGATCCATAGCGTCCCAGATATTTAGAAGACAAAGCCGGGGGGAAACTTCAATAGGAGTATGACAAATCCGGTACAAAGCTGATACAACCTTTCCCCAATACTGCTGAAGGATAGGGCATTCCCACCATTGGTGTAGATAGGTACTGGTGTTGCCACATCCTCGGGGACAGGCCGGGGAACCAAGAATCCCCATCTTAACGAGCACTGAGCTAGTGTAGTAGGCTCTGTGGAGTAGTTTAAGTTGTATGAGTTTGAAACGAGAACGGATCGCCACCTCCCGAGGTAAAGCCAAGGCCTCCCTCCAGTCTTCGTCGGTTATGTCCCCTATATCGTCCGTCCATTTTGTACATAGTCTGTCTTGAGCATCAGGTGTGTTATTGAGGATTTTATGGTAGGTCAGCGAGATGGCTTTTTCTGGAAGGTAATCATGTAGTCTCTCTGCAGGTCGCTAAACGGGACAACCCTACCCTTTGCCCATATGTCCCCGACCCTAGAGAGACCAATCAGGTCCCATTTGTCAAACCCCGGCTGCTTTGACAGTATACCCAGTTTACAGGCCTCAAGCAGCGGAGTGACTTGCGTGATTTTACCTTTCCAACCCAGAGCAGCTGTTGCCTTGTGCCATAGGGAAACTGTGGTGATGTTGGGGTGTGTCTGGGCGCGTGTTTTGCCCCACCATATAATGCCCTCAGGTAATTACCGGGAAGCATATTATGCCTGTCCATCCTATATGCAGGGTCTGTAGTGGGTCGATGCGTCCAATGATTAAGGACCACTAACTGTGAGGCCCAATAGTCGGATCTAATGGTGGGCAAGGCGATGCCGCCGTCATACCAGCTTTTGTGAAATTAGCGAGAGCGATTCGGGGTGTACCGTTATTCTAGAGCAGGGTGCGTACCTCGGAGTCAACTGACAGAAAGTAATGAGGTGGGACCAAGTGTGGCGTATTCTGTAGGGCATAAAGAAAGCGTGGAAGCGCCATCATCTTATAGAGAGCAGCTCTGCCTAATAGTGTGAGAGGTAATGTTTTCCAGTGCTGCACGTCAGCTCGAAGGCGACGTAAGGGAGGTACGAGATTTCGTTCATGGAAGACTGCAGAGTCGATCGTGATATATATACCAAGATATTGGAAGCCGTCCGTAACTATTTTAGCATCACAACCTGTGGGAAGGGTCGGTCGATCCCCACTCAAAACGTAGATCAGCGATTTATCCCAATTGATAGTGTAACCGGAATATTTTTGAAAAAGGGCAAAAATATGTAACACCCGGTGAATAGAAAACCGGGTTCTGGCCAAGTAGAGTAAAATGTCATCGGCGTAGAGGGAAATTTTATCCCTCCAATCCATCGACCAATTAAGAGCCCGAATAAGGGGGTCTCCCCTAATCCAGAGAGCCAGGGGTTCAAGAGCCAAAGCAAAAAGCAGAGGCGACAGGGGGCAGCCCTGTCTCGTACCCTTTCCCAATTCAAAGATTGCTGACCGGCCACCGTTGACCGTGATCTGGGCCAGGGGCCTTGAATAAAGAAGACGCACCCAGGATAGAAACTGATCTCCAAACCCGTATCTCTGAAGTGAGGCAAACAAGAAGGGCCACTCTATCATATCAAAGGCCATCTTGGCGTCCAAAGACATAATCATGGAGTCCTCTTGTATGGTAGAGACCCTGCCCAGGACCCTGAAAAGGCAGCGGAGATTCAGCGCAGTGTTCCTAGCGGGCAAAAAGCCGGACTGGTCCAGGTGTATCAACTTATGGAGATAAGGCGAGAGACGCAAAGCCAGAGTTTTAGCCAGTATTTTGACTTCCGGGTCTAGGAGGGAAATAGGTCTGTATGAGCTACATTGCTCAGGGGTTTTCCCCTTTTTGTGTATGACTACAATATTGACTAGTCTCTGCGTTTCAGGTAGAATACCCCTGGTTACGCTCTCTTCATACATTCGTACGAGGAATGGGGCAATCATCGAGGCGTTGGCTTTGTAAAGTTCAATTGGGAGGCCACTAGGGCCTTTTCAGACTGTAATGCGTCAATTGCTTTAGATACCTCGTCAGCAGTCAGGGCGATGTCAAGATCTATTACATCTTGGGGATCTAACACGGGCAAAGGCAGAGTGATTAGTAATTCCGCCGCCGCTCCCTGGGTGGATGTGGGCGAAGCGGTATAAACCCACTCGAAGTAGTTGGCGAATGCCCCTGCGATTCCGGCTCTATCTTGTAGCTTTGCGCCTCTCTGATCTACAATTTCAGCCACCCACCTGTTGGCCATCTCCCTCTTGTCAAGCCATGCTAACAACTTACTAGCCTTATCGCCAATATCATATACACGATGTTGAGTGGCTGGATACTGGGCCTTGGCTGCATCTTCCGCGATGTCTCTGTACTCCTTTTGCTTTATAGATAATTTATGCGAGGCATCCAATGTATTGGACACCACCAAACCGCCTTCGAGAAGGGCGATCTCTTTCTCCTCCAGTTGTTTGCGTTTTGCTTTCCTATGACCCGTCACTGCAGCCACCCCGCAACCCCGGATCACCGTCTTGTAAGCCTCCCACCAATACATCACCCTCAGGCAGGCTCAACATATGTGGACTCAGGTCGGTCAAGGTAGAGGAGTGCAGTCGGGGGGGCACGTATAGGGAAGTCACGTTGAGGGATCTACCCTCCCACTGCCCCGAGGCTGTGACAAATCTGCCCAGAGGGTCACGGGTGATCTTATGTATCTGGAAGGGGAGGGAGCTGCATGCCAGGATACCCACTCCCCTGGAACCCCGAGCGTAACCTGCATGTGCCACCAATTTATATCCCCATCTATTGAGTGTGCAGTAGGAGGTTCCTTGGATATCTGTTTCCTGGAGTAACACTAGGGGGCCGATTCCGATCTCGGTCGGAGGCGCACCCAATACCATTCGGTCGGGAAAAAAGCCATGCGAAAGCCAGTTTCCCGACCGATCCGTACAGCACACCGAACGAGCAAGTACGATGCGCACAACAGCAAAAATTCCGGCCGAGCCGTACTCACCCAAACCAGGTCCTGTTCTCCGACCGAGGCGAATCCGGAAACGCCGAATCGAGTCGCACGGAAGGGAAAATGCAGCCCCGTCCGGCCGGACAAGTACGATGCGCTTCCCGTACGCGCCGAACCCGTCGCTACGCACGGCACGTCAAAGCATCCGGGAGAGGCGCACATAAGCTCCAAATCGCGCCACAACACGATCCACGGCTACGAGACGAACACGGCACCGACGAGGACGACGCGAGCGACGAGGACGAAGCGAAGCGACGAGGACGACGCGAAGCAACGAGAAGGACGAACGACACGAACCAACCATGAATCCCTTCGTCCCGATCATACCAATATTCTACATCTACTACCGGAACAGGCACGGACGCGTACGGCGCAGAATGTAAGTCAGACACCAACCACAAAACACATACAACACGTACACGACACATCACACACATACACGGGGAATCTGAATATACTTACACCAGCAACAGCAGCACCATAGGGGCGGGATGCCCATCACCAATGCCACATATGCACACAGGGGCCTGAATGCGCGCCACCACCCCAACCCAGAGGGGGCTGGATGCCTACCACTACTACCACCCTTAGCCAGGGGGCAGGATGCCTACCACTACTACCACCCTTAGCCAGGGGGCAGGATGCCCACCACTACTACCACCCTTAGCCAGGGGGCAGGATGCCCACCACTACTACCACCCTCACCCACGGGGGGCAGGATGCCTACCACTACTACCACCCTCACCCAGGGGGGCAGGATGCCCACCACTACTACCACCCTCACCCACGGGGGGCAGGATGCCTACCACTACTACCACCCTCACCCAGGGGGGCAGGATGCCTACCACTACTACCACCCTTAGCCAGGGGGGGCTGGATGCCCACCACTACTACCACCCTCACCCACGGGGGGCAGGATGCCTACCACTACTACCACCCTTAGCCAGGGGGGCAGGATGCCTACCACTACTACCACCCTTAGCCAGGGGGGCAGGATGCCTACCACTACTACCACCCTTAGCCAGGGGGGCAGGATGCCCACCACTACTACCACCCTTAGCCAGGGGGGCAGGATGCCCACCACTACTACCACCCTCACCCACGGGGGGCAGGATGCCTACCACTACTACCACCCTCACCCAGGGGGGGCAGGATGCCTACCACTACTACCACCCTTAGCCAGGGGGCAGGATGCCCACCACTACTACCACCCTCACCCACGGGGGCAGGATGCCTACCACTACTACCACCCTTAGCCAGGGGGCAGGATGCCTACCACTACTACCACCCTTAGCCAGGGGGCAGGATGCCCACCACTACTACCACCCTTAGCCAGGGGGGCAGGATGCCCACCACTACTACCACCCTCACCCACGGGGGGCAGGATGCCTACCACTACTACCACCCTTATCCAGGGGGCAGGATGCCCACCACTACTACCACCCTTAGCCAGGGGGCAGGATGCCCACCACTACTACCACCCTCACCCACGGGGGGCAGGATGCCTACCACTACTACCACCCTCACCCAGGGGGGCAGGATGCCTACCACTACTACCACCCTTAGCCAGGGGGCAGGATGCCCACCACTACTACCACCCTCACCCACGGGGGGCAGGATGCCTACCACTACTACCACCCTTAGCCAGGGGGCAGGATGCCTACCACTACTACCACCCTCACCCAGGGGGGCTGGATGCCTACCACTACTACCACCCCCACTCATAGGATGGACAATGCATGACACAACAAGCACACCACAACCTAGGGAATGCAAGATTAAGACATCCCCCCACCACCATGACAAGCGTGTGTAGGCTGTGTCAAATGCCTACAACACCGAACATGACTTTCAACATACAATGTGACCCCCTAGCACATGTGCCACACATATATGTGTGTGGCACCCACAATGCAAGCAGCCCATGACCATTGTGGCAATGGGGCCTAAACCCCCATCATCACAGTGACCAAAAGGTAAGTGTGGGGTCCATAGCTGAAGCACATTTTGACCATTGTGGCAATGGGGTCTAAACCCCCATCATCACAGTGACCAAAAGGCAAGTGTGGGGTCCATAGCTGAAGCACATTTTGACCATTGTGGCAATGGGGTCTAAACCCCCATCATCACAGTGACCAAAAGGCAAGTGTGGGGTCCATAGCTGAAGCACATTTTGACCATTGTGGCAATGGGGTCTACACCCTCATCATCACAGTGACCAAAAGGTAATTGTTGACAAAGAAAGAGCTGCAACTGCCAAACTGCATGGATCATTCCTGGTCACAGAACCAAAAACTCATCCGTGGCAAAGTAGTGTATGTGTCCCATTGCAACATAAATTGGGGGAGCCAAATACTGCAGTGCAAATGAAACATTCCTTTGGCCATGTGCAGACAAACAACACCCATGGGGGCTGAGACCGTCAACAGTCATCAATGACACAATGACAGAAGTGACCATCAGAATGCAGAACCACATATTTGCACCAATGGGCACACAAATGCAGATACCCTGTGGAGACAGCAGATGTGAGGTGAACAGATACCATACCATGGCAGCAATGGGACACACAAACCATGATCACTGTGCTGACCGATGACCTAGGAGTCCCAGGGACAGCAGGGGAAACACACCAAACAACATACAGCCAATGGCACACCCAAGATATGCCAATGCAGTGGTGCAGATGCACAAACACAAACAGGCAGACCAACACTGTCATCATACACAGCAGGTGAGGGGTGGGGGTGCCAGTGTCCCCAGGCAACCACACAACACATGAGGAGAGCTGAATACCAATCATACAGATGTGCATACACTGCCACACTAAGGTAACTCATGGATCCAAATCCCCTATGTGGGCAAGCAGGCATTGTCAGGTGAGAGGGAGCACAAAACACACATGTCACACAGGCACGTAGGAACAACAACTGACACAGCAAGTCACAGACACACCACAGCACCACCCCCAGGGCCCCCACAATGTGGTGACCCTGGGCTGAATAAAAATACCACTGTGATGACAAAGCTAAATGTCGTTCACACTGTGAACCACAGTCAGGTGTCCTGAGCAACAAACTACCATCACACCTACACAAGCACAAATCAATCAGCATGGCCAGTAAGCCAAGGCCAACATGGAGGCAGGGGCCTAGCCGGGCAACAACTCTCATCTGCACACACTCAACACCACACCCCTCGACCTCCAACAATGTGCAGCAGTGAAGTACACATGCACTGGTGACATTGCACATGCACCCATGACTATTCCAGGGTGGTGGGTGGGAACCAAGGTGTAGAAACACATCACACATGGACACTCAACAAGACTCCTGAATGTCTGACACACTGCACACTACGCTGTACATGGACATGACGGCAATACCACACCGACCAATGGGATCCCAGCCACAGTCACACACCAATGAAGAAGCCAAGGTCACCCACAAAGAACACACATAGACAACAACCAACATTGCAGCCCGGACCCTGAGGAGTGCCAGCAGTCACACACACAACGTGTCACAATCACTGAAAGATAACACAAACTGGAAATCACATGACAGGGGCAAACAACAAGTGCCAAGGGGAAACCTGACTGTGACCCATCTGCGTCTGCACACAAACTCAGCCCTGACAGCAAACACACCTATGGGTGACACCCTGATGACCAGTAATGTGCCATGCACCCACATCACAGAGAACACAGGGAGAAGAATTTGGGGGAACATAGCTCAAGTCAGCAAGCATCACAAACAGGTACAACACTAGGGATCACAGCATGCGCAGATGAATGAAAGTGAACACACAGACATGCACATACAACACACACCTTGGGCGCAGGCAATGTCACACGTGTACACACTGCCATGAGGGGACTCCACTCCTGTGTGAGGAAAGCTGTGCCATATGTTGCCTCAGTAGGGCCCCATCATGTCAGCTGAGCACTTGGTCACACAATCAACAATTAGCACCAAATGAGGGCTCCCATCACATCAGCCTGGTCATGGATGTGCCAACGGAATCATCAGCACAGATCCAACACACTTGTATAGCAATGTTGCACTGACTACACGGATGAGTCCCTCCCCATTGATGCCCAAACCTGCATGTCCACTGGAGATGGCAACACGGTCAGGGAAGTAGACAAATGCAACGATGGCAGGCACAACAGATGTGCAGGGGTGGAAGCCACAGATATGAAATTGCCAATGTAAGTAGGAAACCCATTGCCAAATACTGAACACATGACACCCTCAGATGCTGCTATTGATGACATGGATACACCACATGATAGGACACATTCCCCCTGGACCACATGGGTTCCTGCACAGTAACACTTCATAATCATGATACCAGATATCACCATCACTGCAGCAAGGGCATGGTTAGCTGCACCAACAACATGTACATCTGAAACATGAGCACTAGAGAAAAGAAAGTTGCTTTATTCAGCATATGTGTTGTTTGATAACGACGTCCAGAAGAAATTAGAGCAAAGGCCAATGGCCAGTCCATTGTCAAAGTTCAAACAGGGTGACACTGGCAGATGTCACCCTACGCATGCCTGCACAAAACCAGGGACAATCCACTAGGAGGGGCAACCGGGGGGCAGGCCAGGCACCGCAGGGACAGGATCAGGGCTCACCAGGGGGAGTCAGGGAAGGGGTGGTGGGTGCTGGAGAGCCACTGACAACTGCAGTGGAGGTGTCTGACATGGTGTGTGCCGGCACAACTGGGGGGCATGACTCAGATGTCGTGGGTGCCGGCACAACTGCAGTGGACCCTGCAGATGGGGTGGACAGGTCCGCCACTGCAGTGCCCAAGTCAGACAGGGCGGTAGTGGACTCCACTGCAGTGCCTACCTCCAGGGGAGGAGAATGGGGAACAGGCAAGGTGGGTTGGACAGAGGGGGAGGACACCCTCACCACATCAGTGGCACAGACAAGCGCAGCGGGGGTGTGGTGCTGGGAGAGCAAGTGGCAGGGGGAGAAGGCCGGAGCATCTTGGGGATGGTATATCTGTGGGTGGGGGAACCTGGGGCAGGGTGTGGTGGGGGCACCTGTGCAGTGGGGGCCTGAGGGATGGAGGACGGAGACCTTGTGCCTGAGCTGCAGGGCGGTGGCGGGGTCTTGCTCTTACCACTCCGGGGGGACTTGCGGGTGGGGGCCTCAGTCCGTCTGCGCCTGGGGGAGGGTGTCCGGGGGCGAGGGGCACTCTGCTCCGTGTGGGTGGGCTTCCTCTTCCCCCGGGATGCTGGAGCAGCTTCATCGGTGGGGAAGAGGCCGAGGTCACAGAGGAAGAGCTGCTGTGACTTTGGGGTTGCATGTGAGGCAAGGGAGGGTGCTTTGGAGGGAGAGGGAACTGAGGACTGCGCAGTGCATGTGGATGCGTGTGTGTGTTCCAGGGCCCCATCCCCTGTGAGTCTGGCTTCAGTCCCCTGAATGTGCGTGCGTGTGCGTTTTGTCATTGGCGTGTGTGTCAGTGTGCTGGATGTGTGTGTGCTGGTGTGTGCCTGTGCCGGTGTGTGTGTGCTTGGGACGGGTAAGGTGCTGGGGAGTGTGGATGGAGCAGAGGCAGGAGGGGTGAGGGACCGTTTGAGGAGGGACACTGCTGCCGTCAGGGAGGAGTCCATGGACCTATTGCCCCTCTGTAGGTCAGACATGCCCGATGAGATGCCCTCCATGAACGACACCAGCTGAGTCAACAGCGCGGTGTGCGCATGGAGGACACTCAGCATGGCTGTCTGCCCTACATGGAGCTGGCGAAGGAGGTACACAGACTCCTCACTCAGGGCAGCAGGGGACACAGGGGCAGGGGGTGCGGTGCCTGGCCCAAAGGAAACACGCTCCCGGACATGGGAGCCTCCACGGACCTGGGGAATGGGAGCCGATGGGAGGGCGGTGGTGGTGCTGGTGGTGGCGGGGACAGCAACACTAGCTGGGGTGTGGTGGCTGCTGACACCCGCCTCCACAAGGGAGTCATCCTCCGAGTTGCTCTGGTCCTCAGCTGAGGTGGATGCTGCTGAGGACTCCTCGGTGTGGCTCCCCTCGCCCTCCGTGCCACTGGGTCCCTCCGACCACTCCTCGGCTGCTGACCCAGTCTGGCTCTCCGGCTCCTCCTGGTCCGTGGAGCTGTCCCCTTCCGTGGCCGTGGATGTATCTGCAAACAATGGGGATACAGACAGACATCAGTCACCTGCACATAACGCACACACCACTGTGAGCACAGCACATCACAGAGCAAGCCCTGGCATCATCAGTTGTACATTGCTAAAAGTGCCCTAACTGAACAGGAGAAGTCAATTGTCAGTCTGATGCCAAGCATGGCACTCACATCCCACATGGCCTTGCACCCATCTGTCTGGTGTCTGTTGGATTGCAACACCCCAGTGTTGACACATGCACCAAGTACACAGTAGTTGGACAGTGCAGAGGACACGGTGTGGACACATCACAGCTCTTGCCACTGAGTCAGTACAGGTTTCCGGATGAAAGGGATGCCCAGAGTCAAATAGGAAATGCATGTGATGCATACCAGCGACAGACACCATGATGCACCCATGTCCTGATAGCCAGCGCCACTATGGTGTGCATGTAGCACATGTCACTCCCCTGCAGGCTCACCAATCAGTAGACACATGCCATGGCGGAGGCATGCCTGCAAAGTCATACATCACTGTCTCAGTGATGTATGGCTTTGCAGCCAGACAACAACACTCTGCACTGTGTCACAATAGTAGGTCATGGGGAATGCAAGTCCAGGAGCTGCACAAGTGCACATGTACATCCCCCCACAACACATCCTCTTAACCCTCATCTGTCCAGGTCATACCTATTGGACATATGGGAGACCTGTGACACTACCCTCTGAACCTGAGCCCCTCACACTCTGCTATGCATGGGGAACAGCTGCCTGAACTTCACATTTACATGCCCCAGTCTGCATGGGCAGCTGATCAGACACCTATGTGTCACACAAGTATCGTCTCCTATGGTCACATCTCCAGTGGCATGCTGAGCCCCTACCAAGAAACTCCACAGCAGTCCTGGCGACTAATCTACAGCACACTGACACAGAGGCAGACACCTGAGGGGTCAAATCACTGTGCACAATGTGTCCGCTGATACACGGGAGTGGGAGTACAGAGTGTATTGTATGGCCTGGAGTAGGCATGACTGTCCAGCCCCACATGAATGAGGGATGAGCCCTGGACTGTAGGCAGCTGGCTAAGTATGTGTGACACACGTCATATACATACTCCTGGGGCCCAAACATTGTTCCCACCCGCAGCATGGGTGTGTGCCAGATACCCCAGCCACATGTGGTGGATCAGCTCAGCAATTGGACCACAGATCAAAGTAACACGCTGAATACATGTCAGAATACAGGCATTGTGTAAGCAATGGACCCACCCATGATGCCCACCACAGAGTCAGGGAAACAGATGCTGTCTCCCACCTTGAGTCAAGCAAACTGCAAGGACACAGTCCTAAGTGACAGAATTCCCTGCATGTAAGGGCCACACCTGGGTATCAGATGAGGAGTGGGCAGTGCACAATAGAGGGACATGGCTCCTGGACAACATGACTGCTGTACTGTGGCAGTTTAACCAGGCCCGAGGAGGGCACATAGCATGTTAGACAGAGTACACAGTGCAGTCTTTGACTCACCCCCTCCTTGCTGCTCTCTGGCCTTCAGCTGCCCATCCAGGTCTGGAAAGACCACCGCCAGGATCCTGAGCATGTGGGGGGTCAGGGTCCGTGTTCCGCCCCTCCTGCGAGGAGGCGACAGCTTCAGCTGGACCCGTGCAATCCTCCGGGTCCAGCCCCGAAGGTCCTGCCACCTCTTTTGGCAGTTGCGGATCCGGCGCTTGTAGACCCCCACGGACCGGACAGCCCGGACGATGTCCTTCCATATCTCATGCTTCCGATGGGCAGAAGCCTGTCAGGATGACAAAGTGATAAGGCCATTACTACACATGCAACATATCCGTGCATGACACAGTTGCATATACATGTCGCAATCACAGGGGCACATGGTGTACACAGGCAGTGCACGGCTGCCCATGGACAGTTTTCCAGAAGTCACTACATGGTATCATTGCATGGGGAGTAAAACCCTGTTCAGAAGCACTGTCACTGCACCATACCTGTCCAGTGCAAGTCACCACACACTATGGGGGGTGACAACTACTCAGTGAGCCTGCTAGCCAGTGGCGTGCTGACTCTCAGCCTTGCTAGTCAGACAAAATGCACATTCAGAAAGGCAGTGCACAGAACACTCACCTGCTCCCCTGGTGTCCCATACAGCTTGCTGTACTGTGGAAGTAGGCTGTCCAGCAGGGCCTGGTTCTCCTCAAGGCTGAAGGCTGGGGCTCTCTCCACAGTACGTGCCATTGCAGGGTCCAGAGGGGCAGAGACAGCAGCAGTGCAGTGGCAGATGTCGTCCTGGAGCATGTAGTGCAGGCAAGTGGGCTCTCAGGGGAACAGGCAGCAATATATATGTGCTGGAGAGGCAGATACTGTCCCTTGTGTCCAAAGTGATAGGTCCAAGTCGTTTGCATCTTCTGAATCTGGCCAATCCATGGAATAGCAGCACCAAAACACGCCCACAGCATCCTTCAAAACTTCAACTTCATGACATACATGATTTTGCAACATTGTTGTGGGTGACCAACTGATTTTCCAGCAACCGACTCGTTCGAAATTCGAAAACGCGTCCGTTGCCAGGCAAGCCCATTGTCAATGGGTGCGCACCGATCGGTCCATTGCGGTACAACGCGCACAGGGGTACAACGCGTACCCGCACACATTGAATGCAATGGGCCGGCCGGAGGCACCGATCGGTCCATTGCAGTTCAACGCGCACAGGGGTACAACGCGTACCCGCACACATTGAAAGCAATGGGCCGGCCGGAGGCACCGATCGGTCCATTGCAGTTCAACGCGCACAGGGGTACAACGCGTACCCGCACACATTGAAAGCAATGGGCCGGCCGGAGGCACCGATCGGTCCATTGCAGTTCAACGCGCACAGGGGTACAACGCGTACCCGCACACATTGAAAGCAATGGGCCGGCCGGAGGCACCGATCGGTCCATTGCAGTTCAACGCGCACAGGGGTACAACGCGTACCCGCACATTGAAAGCAATGGGCCGGCCGGAGGCACCGATCGGTCCATTGCAGTTCAACGCGCACAGGGGTACAACGCGTACCCGCACACATTGAAAGCAATGGGCCGGCCGGAGGCACCGATCGGTCCATTGCAGTTCAACGCGCACAGGGGTACAACGCGTACCCGCACACATTGAAAGCAATGGGCCGGCCGGAGGCACCGATCGGTCCATTGCAGTTCAACGCGCACAGGGGTACAACGCGTACCCGCACACATTGAAAGCAATGGGCCGGCCGGAGGCACCGATCGGTCCATTGCAGTTCAACGCGCACAGGGGTACAACGCGTACCCGCACACATTGAATGCAATGGGCCGGCCGGAGGCACCGATCGGTCCATTGCAGTTCAACGCGCACAGGGGTACAACGCGTACCCGCACACATTGAAAGCAATGGGCCGGCCGGAGGCACCGATCGGTCCATTGCAGTTCAACGCGCACAGGGGTACAACGCGTACCCGCACACATTGAAAGCAATGGGCCGGCCGGAGGCACCGATCGGTCCATTGCGGTTCAACGCATCACTGTATATGTGACTGGCATAGGTCAGCATGCCTGTCTCAGATGGACATATGCCAGCCACAGATAGCTCCCAGGGAGTGAGGGGCACACCTACATCACGACAGCCTGTCCAAACCTTATCATAAGGCATGTAAGGCTGCATTTCCTATTGTGTGTATGTTGGTGTACATGTTGTCCTGTGGGTGTCACCTGTGGGCAGCCACCCCCAGGCTGTGCACGTGTTCATGGGGACAGGATCCTGGGTGTTACGTGTACGTGACCACTGTGATGTGCAACTGTTCATATCTGTGCATGTGTCATGGTCACATTTCACAGTGGTGTTTGTGTATGTCATGTCACATACCCCGTGAGTCCCATGTGGGACGGTATGTTTGAGCCAGGGTGTCCCAGTGGCACAATAGTGATGGCCCTCCACAGTCTTTGTGCATGTAGTGTTTACAATGTCTCTGATTTCATGTGCACAATGGGAGACAGTCTCCACATCCACGTTGTGTGTGCATGGACTCTGATGTTGTGCGTGTGTGTCACAGACGTCCATGGCTGTCCTGCCATGGCAAGTGTGGCCACTACCTGTGGGGGTCATGTTTGTTTTGCTGTGGTGTACACATGATACTCCAGGTGATGCCAGTGTCCATGTGGCATTACAGGGTCCCTGGGAATGTGCCTGTCGTTGAGCTGTGGTGCCTGGGGCACATCTGTCCTCACATGTCACTGTGGGGGGTGACTGTGACACAGCATCATGATATCCAATGGGCCAACCTGGGACAAATTGATGCCACCTGTAGGACCGTGTTGACAGATGTTGGCCATGTATGTACCATACATGTCGTTCCGGTACTGCACACTTCATGTAGTTGTGCCTCATGATGATGTATGTTGGGATCTTGAGTGTGTTCAATGCCGCATATGTGGGGTGACTGACGATCTTGCTTACTTCTCCTCTGCACTGCAGGGCTCCTGCTGTCCATCGGCCATTCCCAGACCTGGCAACGATGGTGGAACGGGACAGCATCCGACGGTACCGCTTCACCAGGCAGCTGATTGAGGATTTGGCAGTGCAGTTGTCCCCACATTTGCAGCCTGGCCGGCCGTATCCTACAGCGCTGACCCCCAAGGTGAAGGTGATGGCAGCCCTACACTTCTTTGCCACCGGTACCTTCCAACATACTGTGGCGTCTGCTGGTGGGATGTCACAGACCATGTTCAGCCGTGTGCTCCGCGATGTTTTGGCGGCAATGTTGCTCTTCCTGAACCGGTACATCTATTTCCCTAGACTGCGACGACTCACTGACGTGAAGAGTGACTTTTATGCCCTGGGGAGGATGCCGCATGTCATTGGCTCCATTGATGGGACACATGTGGCTTTGGTACCACCACAGGCCCAGGAGCAGGCCTACAGGAACCGCAAGCACTACCACTCGGTCAATGCACTGGTGGTGTGTCTTGCAGACATGACCATCACACACGTGTGTGCCCGTTTCCCTGGTTCAGCACACGATGCCTTTGTGATGAGGAGTAGTCGCATCCCCAGGTTGATGGCACAGATGCAGAACCAGCGTGCCTGGCTTGTCGGTGTGTACTGACTTTGTGCCATTGTGTGTGATCTGATCTGTAGTATTCCGCCCACTTTTCCAAGTCAGCTGATGTGCACTTGTCTGTCCGTAGGTGACTCGGGATACCCCAACATGCCGTGGTTGCTGACACCCCTCAGGAACCCTGTGACACCTGCCCAGATGCGCTACAATGAGGCACATGGTCGGACCAGGAGAGTGATTGAGCGGACCTTTGGTCTCCTGAAGAGCCGCTTCCGCTGCCTGGACAAGACCGGAGGGTCCCTCCCATATGCCCCTGCGAAAGTGTGCAAGATTATCATCGTCTGCTGCATGCTACACAACCTGGCAGTGCGGAAGGAGTTGCCTCTCATCCAGGATGACGATGACCAACATCCGCCACCTGTGGAGGATCCTGGCCTGGACCACGATGCCAGTGACGATGATGATGATGATGATGGTGATGGTGATGTCCGCACACAGCTCATCACCAACTTCTTTAGCTGAATGTGAGTATCCTGAGGTGTCATGTGAATGATGTGAGTTGGCATGATGTGTGGGTGGTGCTCTGGTGCTGTTGGAGTGTGTCCATGGGCTACTTGACAGGATGTGTGTTGCGATGTGTGGTGACAGGTGGGCTGTACTCCCCAACAGTGTTGACATGCTAACTTGGTTCTGGGTGGGTATCTTGTAACATGTATTGTGCATGAGTTTTGCTGATCTGTCCTGTACTGCATTGCTTTTGACTGTGTGTCATTTCTGTCCTTCACAGGGTACTTTCAGATTCGTTTGGTCAACTGTGTCCACCGACGACGTGATTGCACATCCAGGCTGGTAGCTGTTGTGTCCCTACAGGTGATGTGCGCCACACCCATGGACTTCCTTCCGTCTACAGTTGTTGACTGTGTGCCCGCTACCAGGTGGGGTTACCTTGCATCTGTAGTGGTTACGGCATGTTGCTACTGTGTAATAAACCTGTGCTTCACTTAGTGATGTGCGTTGTCTGTGGTCACACATTTGACTGCCATTTGCTTACTGCACCTGTGGGCTACTTGACTACAACTGGGAATGGGTGTGGTGTCTGTGCATTGCACCGTCTTCCCTGGCAACATCAGTGTAGGCAATGAGTCAGATGGCCTAGGTGTGTATGTGTTGTGTACCCCTGGTGGTGTGTCTCCCTCATATGTGTCACGTTGCCTGTACTCACATGCCTGTGTTGTCCTTGCTGTTGCAGTTCGCATACACAGTGTAATTTTGCAGTTCATCATCCCCATAACAGCACCCACGTTGGAATCACGACAGAGGCAAGTATGGTGTATTAGTGTGTTTATTGTGATACATCTGTGTTAATAGTGCATAGGATGGGTTGTGCTGTACATGAATCTTGCAATCCCAAGTTCCTAGGTGAATTGAAAGTCCAGGTAGACAGGATCCCCAGTATCGGGGCCACAGTTGTCTGACACATTGTTCCAACTTGTACTCCCCATGCAATGTGTGGGAGTAGTGTTGCCACCAACAGGGTGAACAGTCTGTGCACAAAGGCGAAAATCCAGAACAGGTTCAGGCTTCCTGGGAGTTGCGCTTGGCCATCAGCCTCTCACTTTCCCCTCCTCGGACGACCCCTCTTCTTGGGGGGGGCCCTCAAGTGCAGGCTGCTGCGGTGCAGGGGACTCTCCGCCAGAGTCCTCCTCCCTCCCTGTGGCAGTTGCAGTTTGTTCTGTACCAGATGTTGTTGGCACACAGGGAGGTGTGGACTGGTTGCTGTTCATCTGGCGGAGGCATTGTAAAATGTCCCTGTGCACCGCCGTCATCTCATGTAGTACATCCCACTTGGACTCCACGCGGGACATGTGGGAGTCCACACGTGACATGTGTGACTCCACGTGGGACATGTGGGAGTCCAAGCGGGCATGATGGGCAGCCTGCTGCTGTTTGATGTCTCTGAGGAGCCCCACTACCTGGCTGAGCTCTCCGGTGCTGGACTGGTACGCATCAGCTATGCGTACCAGTTGTGGGTCTTCATGCACACCAGCAACGTCTGCAAGCAGCGACCTCTGTCTCCCACCCCTCCCACCACCCCTGCTGACATGTGCAGTGTGTGCAGTTGCACGCACAGATGACCCTGGTCCACCTTGGGGGTTGGTGGTGGTGGTGGTGTCCATGGCCCCAGGTTGGTCCAGGGTCACTGCGCTGGTGTTGCTCCTTATTCCGTCCATGTCGGCAGGGATGGTATTCGTGGTGACAGTCGTTGGAGGGGTGGGTGCAGGGGGTGCAGCTGGTGGACCTGCTGGTGCTGCAGCTGGTGGTCCTGCTGGTGCAGCATGTTGACTTGCACCGGATGTGCCAGGTTGTTCATCGTCCGAGGAGGACAGAGGCTGTACGACGCCAGTGAGCTCGGCATCCTCTTGAGCCTGGGACTGGGACTCCTCAGCGTCTGCTGCTGTGTCCCTATCATCACCTGTTTTTGGGAGACACAAACAATGTATGTCATGTTTCTGCAGGCATCAGTGGTTGACACACCTGACAGTTGTGACTGTGCCTCGGGGTGCGGGCCTGTACATTGTATTGTCCTAAGTCGTCACAGTCAGGGGTTGATATTGGTGTGGCACATTGTCCTGCATTATTTGGGCATTTCTATGTATTCTCTGGGGTGTGAACATGGTCTGCATTGATTGTGTTTGGTTGACAGCCAGACCTCCTTCCCACCCACCCACCCAGCCAGTCAGTTATCCCACCATGGAACGTGCTTGCATTGCAGGGAGTGTAAGTTGTCTCTCAGGATGTCAGTCAGTGGTGTCCTGCTGTTTGTTGGTGCACAGTTGGCAGCAGGGCCTTGTGCTCCCCACAGCAGTAGCCAGTGTCAGCCATCTTGTGAGTCCTTCTCCACTCCCTGTGATGTGAGCATGGTTCAGGGTGGTGTTGATGGGACAGTTGTGAGGGTGAGCTATGTCTGTGACTACGACTCCCATCATGCCATTGCCTCCACCCCACTTGCCAGCATTCCCATACTTACTTGCTTTTGTGTGGAGTTCAGTGGGTGTGGGTGTGAGGGCAATGGCAAGATGGCTGACAGTGGTGTCCTGCTGTTGGTTGGTGTGCAGTACCCAGCATGCCCTTGTGCTCCCCACGACACAGCAACAGTGTCAGTCATCTT
>CAWUFW010026265.1:0-35284 GCA_963921515.1 Calotriton arnoldi | reverse complement strand
CCTTGTGCTCCCACAGCAGCAGCCAGTGTCAGCCATCTTGTCAGTCCTTATCCACTCCTGTGATGTGAGCATGGTTCAGGGTGGTGTTGATGGGCCAGTTGTGAGGCTGAGCAATATCTGTGCCTACTACTCCCATCATGCTATTGCCTCCACCCCCTTCCCAGCATGCCCATGCCTCCTTCCCTTTGACTCTGCTCCCTGTGGGGTGGGCTGCCTGTGCTGACAGGATGGCTGGGAGTGCTTGTCCTGGCAGTTGTTTGGCTAAAAGTCCCAAGAGTGTCCCTGTGCTTCACACAACATAACCCAGGGTGGTGGTTCTTTGTGGGATCTTGAGTTAGGATGTGAGGCATTGCATTCTCCCAGGTGGGTTATGTGGAGTATGTGTTGAGGGGTGTGTGAGGGGAGGTGCTTGTGACTATGGTCAGTGCTGGGCAAGTCCTCCTTCCCACCCAGCCAGATATCCCACCATGGAACGTGCTTGCATTGCAGGGAGTGGAAGTTGTCTTTCAGGATGTCAGTCAGTGGTGTCCTGCTGTTTGTTGGTGCACAGTTGCCAGCAGGGCCTTGTGCTCCCCACAGCAGTAGCCAGTGTCAGCCATCTTGTCAGTTGTTTTCCACTCCCTGTGATGTGAGCATGGTTCAGGGTGGTGTTGATGGGGCAGTTGTGGGGGTGAGCTATGTCTGTGACTATGACTCCCATCATGCTATTGCCTCCACCCCCACTTCCCAGCATTCCCATACTTACTTGCTTTTGTGGGGAGTTCAGTGTGTGTGGGTGTGAGAGCAATGGCAAGATGGCTGGACAGTGGTGTCCTGCTGTTGGTTGGTGTGCAGTTCCTAGCATGCCCTTGTGCTCCCCACGACACAGCAACAGTGTCAGACATCTTTGATGGGCCTTTCCACTCTCTGTGGGATGTGCATGCGTGAGTGTGAGCTTGCTGGGCCATGTGGTGGGGGATGGAGAGCTGTGACTACCGACTCCCATCATGCTATTGCCTCCACCCCCTTCCCAGCATGCCCATCCTTCCTTCCTTTTGACTCTGCTTCCCTGTGGGGTGGGCTGCCTGTGCGGACAGGATGGCTGGGAGTGTTGTCCTGGTAGTTGTTTGGCTAAAAGTCCCAAGAGTGTCCCTGGTGCTTCACACAACATAACCCAGGGTGGTGGTTCTTTGTGGGATCTTGAGTTAGGATGTGAGGCATTGCATTCTCGCAGGTGGGTTATGTGAGTAGTGTGCTGAGGGTGTGTGTGAGGAGGTGCTTGTGACTATGGTCAGTGCTGCAAGTCCTCCTTCCCACCCAGCCAGATATCCCACCATGGAACGTGCTTGCATTGCAGGGAGTGGAAGTTGTCTTTCAGGATGTCAGTCAGTGGTGTCCTGCTGTTTGTTGGTGCACAGTTGCCAGCAGGGCCTTGTGCTCCCCACAGCAGTAGCCAGTGTCAGCCATCTTGTCAGTCCTTATCCACTCCCTGTGATGTGAGCATGGTTCTAGGGTGGTGTTGATGGGCCAGTTGTGAGGCTGAGCAATATCTGTGCCTACTACTCCCATCATGCTATTGCCTCCACCCCCTTCCCAGCATGCCCATGCTTCCTTCCTCTTTGACTCTGCTTCCTGTGGGGTGGGCTGCCTGTGCTGACAGGATGGCTGGGAGTGCTGTCCTGGCAGTTGTTTGGCTAAAAGTCCCAAGAGTGTCCCTGTGCTTCACACAACATAACCCAGGGTGGTGGTTCTTTGTGGATCTTGAGTTAGGATGTGAGGCATTGCATTCCTCCCAGGTGGGTTATGTGGAGTATGTGTTGAGGGGTGTGTGAGGGGAGGTGCTTGTGACTATGGTCAGTGCTGCAAGTCCTCCTTCCCACCCAGCCAGATATCCCACCATGGAACGTGCTTGCATTGCAGGGAGTGGAAGTTGTCTTTCAGGATGTCAGTCAGTGGTGTCCTGCTGTTTGTTGGTGCACAGTTGCCAGCAGGGCCTTGTGCTCCCCACAGCAGTAGCCAGTGTCAGCCATCTTGTCAGTTGTTTTCCACTCCCTGTGATGTGAGCATGGTTCAGGGTGGTGTTGATGGGACAGTTGTGGGGGTGAGCTATGTCTGTGACTATGACTCCCATCATGCTATTGCCTCCACCCCACTTCCCAGCATTCCCATACTTACTTGCTTTTGTGGGGAGTTCAGTGTGTGTGGGTGTGAGAACAATGGCAAGATGGCCGAACAGTGGTGTCCTGCTGTTGGTTGGTGTGCAGTTCCCAGCATGCTCCTTGTGCTCCCCACTACACAGCAACAGTGTCAGACATCTTTGATGGGCCTTTCCACTCTCTGTGGGATGTGCATGCGTGAGTGTGAGCTTGCTGGGCCATGTGGTGGGGGATGTAGAGCTGTGACTACGACTCCCATCATGCTATTGCCTCCACCCCCCTTCCCAGCATGCCCATGCTTCCTTCCTTTTGACTCTGCTTCCCTGTGGGGTGGGTTGCCTGTGCTGACAGGATGGCTGGGAGTGTTGTCCTGGCAGTTGTTTGGCTAAAAGTCCCAAGAGTGTCCCTGTGCTTCACACAACATAACCCAGGGTGGAGGTTCTATGTGGGATCTTGAGTTAGGATGTGAGGCATTGCATTCTCCCAGGTGGGTTATGTGGGAGTATGTGTTGAGGGGGTGTGTGAGGGGAGGTGCTTGTGACTCATGGTCAGTGCTGCAAGTCCTCCTTCCCACTCCAGCCAGATATCCCACCATGGAACGTGCTTGCATTGCAGGGATTGGAAGTTGTCTCTCAGGATGTCAGTCAGTGGTGTCCTGCTGTTGGTTGTTGCACAGTTGCCAGCGCAGGGCCTTGTGCTCCCCACAGCAGTAGCCAGTGTCAGCCATCTTGGTGAGTCCTTTTCCACTCCCTGTGATGTGCGCATGGTTCATGGTGGTGTTGATGGGACAGTTGTGGGGGTGAGCAATATCTGTGACTACGACTCCCATGATGCTATTGGCTACACTGACTTGCCCAGCATACACAGAATTCCTTTCTTTCAGTGGTCTTCACTGTGTGTTGGTGTTGTAGTGGTGGCTACATGTCTGGATGTGTTTGTTAGTTATATTTGTGCCACTGCCTAGCTGTAGTTGTAGTTGTGTTTGTACATGTGATGACACGGTTAAATGTAACTTTGAGATGGCATGTGTTGTGTTTATCTGACTGACATACACATTTTGGGATGATTCTGTTCTGGTTGCTGTGTAATTGCTATGAGTGCATGGTTTGACTCTCCCCTTGACAGTGATGTGTGTGTGTATTGTGGCAGAATATTTTGTACATTTGTTGTGTACTCACCAGGCTCTGGGATGTTCTCTAGTCCATAGACGCTCACTGGCGGAAGGATGGCCCGCACCTTCTCCTCCAGGGCCTGAGGTATACTGGCTTGGCAGGAGGGCCACTGCCGGTGCATTGGCTCAGGAGGTAGTCCTTCTTGAGCAGCTCCCCGTAGCCCTCCTGCGCACGTCATACCACCTGTTCTGGATGTCAGTCTTTGTGCGCAGACATGGTGATTGTGTGTTCACCCTGTTGATGATCCCTCTCCCACATCTTGGTTTTCTGGTAGATGGGTGTCTGTTGGACCAGTGTGCCAAACAGCTGTGGCTCTACCCTGAGGATCTCGTCTCACCAGGACTTCCAATTCACAATCTAGGAACTTGTGATTCTTCTTTGGGGGCATGGTGATGGGTGGTGATGGTGAGTGATGTGTGGTTGGTGTGCAGGTGAGGGTGTGTGAGTGTGTGTTTTGCTGGGTGTATGTGAGGTAGCTATTTGTTGGTGTGCTGATGGTGTGTGGCTTGAGTGAGGGATGAGCTGTGGGTGTGTGGTTGCTGTCTGTTGAGTGCTGGCAGTAGAATAGCATTTGCAAAGGATCATGGTTGGGATTTGTGTCCTTTATATGGGTGGAGTTGTGGGTGTGTCTTTGTTCTCTGTCCCCACCCACCAGTATTTATTGGCTTTGTAATTGCTTGTTTGGCCTTTTTTGTGTATTTTTCCTTAGTACTTTCTGTGCATGTTGGAAACGCTCTTGTGACCGAGTCGGACCCTGCAGTTGTCTCGTACGGTCTTCTCCTGCTTCGCTCACGCTGTGTTTGTGCAGTTTTCTATGCTGCGTACGCGTCGGTCGCGGTGCTTTTGTGTTACTTCGGCTCGGTTTTGTATGCGTGTCGGTCGCATTCGGCTTGCCCCTCCGCACGACTCCGGTTGTGGTTTTCGCGCCTCTGCATCGTACTTTGCGGTTTGGAGTTCGCGTGTACGCTTCGGGTTGGATTTGTTCCGGGTGCGTGGTCGGTCGGTTCGACTCAAGGTGGTTTTTCCGGCCGGATTGCTGTTTTCCGCGCGGCTCGGCCGTTCGGCTTGGGTTCAGTACGTGTCGGTCGGATTTTGCACGCCTTGCATCGTACTTGGCGTGTCGGGCGCCACAGGTACGTGTCGGTCGGAATTAATTCCGGCTCCGAGTCGGTCGGTGCTTTTTCCGGCCCGAATCGGAATCGACCCCTTGGTCTTAATGTTAATGTTAATTACATTTGTAGAGCGCAGCTGCTACCCGGAGGTATCCTGGCGCTGGGGTGAAGAACTTGAGAGGGATCATAAGATTAGTGTGTTGCGTGGGCTAGTCTGTGAAAAGCCATGTTTTTAAAGCCTTCCTGAATGCCATCAGATTGGTCATGCGTCTCAGATGTATTGGGAGGGTATTCCATGCTTGAGCAGCATTGGCAATGAAACTTCTACCGCCCCAGCTAGCTTTTTTCATCCGGGGTAACATCACCAATTTAGCATCTGAGGACCGGAGTGCTCTTTTAGGTGAGTACCAACGGAAGTGTTGTTTTAAAAAGTCTGGGCCTGTTCCCTGGAGGGCCTTGAAGACCAGACATAGCGCCTTGAATTGGGTGCGCTTCCTAATCGGTAGCCAGTGAAGTTTTTTGATCTCTGTTTTAACCGATGCATATTTTGGAGTGCCCGTAAGGAGTCTGGCCGCTGCATTTTGCAGCATTTGTAGTTTATTCATTGCTCCTTCTTGTAACTTGAGGTAGAGACAATTGCAATAGTCTAACCTCGACATTACCAATGCTGTAACTACCGTCTGTTGTGCGTCTTTAGGCAGTAGCAGCATTATTTTCTTGCATGATCTGATAATGTATGAAGTGGTAGATGCCACGAAGTTCACCTGGTCCTTGAAACTAAGTGTATCATCAATCCATACTCCTAGGTTCTTAACCTTTCTAGTTGGGGAGGGCAGTGGTCCTAAGGAGTTTGGCCAACAGTCTGGGGTCCAGAAGGTTGGATTATTGCCGAAAAGCACAACCTCCGTTTTGCTGGAGTTTAGCGTTAAACAATTTTGTGCCATCCAGGTTCCTACTGCGTTCATGCAGTCTTGTAGTCTGGATGTGATGTCCTGTAGCAGCTCGGATCGTATCGCCACCACAATTTGGGTGTCGTCTGCGTAGGATGTCAAGCTAAAACTGAAGGATTCAATAAGGGGGGCCAGGGAGGACACATAAATGTTAAAAAGTGTCAGACTCAATGAAGAACCCTGAGGAACTCCACAGGGAAAAGAGAATGCCTCAGCCTCAAATTTGTCCAGTTTGACCTTTTGGGTTCTTTCTGAGAGAAAGGATTTGAGGAGTTTTTGGGCCGTGCCCTTCACTCCTATTTCTTCTAATCGGCCCACCAGTAAAGTGTGATGGACTGTGTCAAATGCCGCCGAGAGGTCCAGCATGATCAGGGCGGCCTTACCTCCCTGAACGAGAATGGTCCTTATTTCCTCTGTGGACTTTATGAGCGCCGTTTCCGTGCTATGGCCCTCTCTGAATCCATATTGTGTCGGGTTCAGAGCCTGGGATGATTTTAGAAACTGATTGAGTTGGGCGTTCATATTCCTTTCTATCATTTTTGCTGGAAGAGGTAGTCTGGAGATAGGTCTAAAATTATTCGGATCTTTAGCATCCAAATTGGGTTTCTTCAATAGGGGTAATATTGAAGCCTGTTTCCAGTCTTTCGGGAAGTATCCTTCTGTGTACATTAAGTTGAAAATAGATGTCAGTTTACCAGCCACTATTTTTGACGCTAGTTTAGCTATCTCTGTCGGGCAGGGGTCATACGGGGAGCCTGACTTCACCTTGGCAAGAAGATTATGGGTATCCCCTTCTGAGAGGGGGCTGAACCTGTTAAGTTCGATGTTATCATTTAATTCTTTCCGGCAGATAGGAGTATCAGGAGGCTTTGTGTTTGAGAAGGTAAAGAAAATGGCATTAACTTTGTCAAAGAAGAATTTGGCTATCTTATTGCATAAGTCTTGACTCGCTGGGATGGGAGGGGAACTGGGGTGGGCTAGGGTATTAACTGTTTTAAACAGCACTTTGGGCGAGTTTTTGGCCTCCCGAATTTTTTCCGTAAAGTACTTTTGTTTAGTGCTTTGTAGCATTTGTTTGTATTGAGCCAACCTCAGCTTGTATTCCTTTTTATCTTCATCTTTATAATCTTTCCTCCAGCTTCTTTCCCTGTGTTTGCAAACTAGTTTTTGGTCCCTGAGCTCCTGTGAATACCAGGGTGATGAAGGCCGTTGCCTGCGGATGCGTACCCGAGTTTAGGGGGCTAGCTTATTCCCTGCCTCCTCTAACCAATTCGAGTAGGATTTGGTTGCTTGGTCCAGATCTGTTGGGAGCTGGTTATTCGTTGCCGAGAGCAGTCTAAGTAGCTCCTCCTCATCTATACTTTTCCAGGCTCTTGTTTCCAGAAATTTTTTGGGGGGTTTGTTTCCCGAGTGGTTGTGTGTGATGAGCTTAAACAGTATAGCCGTGTGATCGGACCATGTTAGAGGGCGAAGATTCGTAATGGATAGCTGAGGGTTGTTGAAAAAATGCCATCAAGAGTGTGACCTGCTTGATGGGTGGGTCCGGTTACAAGTTGTTCTAGATTTCCGCCCTGCATCAGATCTATCAAATTGGCGGTGTCAGGGTCCGCGACTAGCTCCAGGTGGAAATTAAAGTCGCCCAAAATTGTGTATGAGGTAGTGTTTAAGCCTAATTCTAGTATATTGCCTACTTGAGTTACGAACCGTCTTCTGGGGCCAGGGGGCCTATAGATAAGGGTGCCTCTAAAGGAATCATGGTGTGTAAGATAGAGACTAAACTCTAAGGCTTCACATTCCTCATTAACTAGTGGGTTGAAAGATGACGTAATTGTATTGTGGTGAATAACCGCTAGTCCACCTCCTTTTCTCTTTGCTCTATTTAGTGAGTAACAGAGATAGTCTGGTGGCGTAGCTTTTACTAGGTCAGGACCTGAAGCATCGTCAGTCCAGGTTTCTGTGACGAAGGCAATCATAATTCCCTCGTCCACCAAAAAGGAGGCACATTCAATACTATGCTTGACCAGTGACCTCGCATTGATGAGGACGCAGCTCCAAGCAGTCCCTGTCCTTTCCTGTCCAACATTAAGAGCAGACCTTGGGAGAGATGTTATTTCCGGTAATTTGTTATGGCGGCCAGGCAGGTTGCCAAGTTTTGAGTATTCCTGTGTTCTGGGTGAAGAATATGGCATTTATGGTCTGCCTTGTTGGGGTTGAGGTACTTTAAGAGATTACTGGAGTAGCATATCGTTTTTGTATTACCTGTAGTTGTTTGGGCAGGGGGGCTGGCGCTGAGCGCGGGACGAGCGCGGACGGGCGCAGACGGGCTTGCCTTTGGCAGGCCGGCAGCGCCAGCGTCAGTTTAAGTACCGGCAGGGGCATCAACAACTAGCCCGCTGACCGGATTTCTCTCAAAATGGCGGCGGTCCCACGCTGGAACTGCGGGGAATTCGTGCTGTGGGACTCTGTGCTGGTGAGTCCACAGTGTGCAAATGCGCAGGTAAAAACAATTAAAAACAGTATTTCAAAGTGCGGCAAGTGCAGAAATTACTTTTAAAACAGAGCGTGCAAAATATCTGAGTAAAGTCGGTCTCTCCCGGCTCAAGCCTCAGGAGGACTTCACCTGGCGCGCTTGCGCCAGCGTCTGTTTAAGTACCGGCAGGGGCATCAACAACTAGCCCGCTGACCGGATTTCTCTCAAAATTACACATTAAGGGGCCGATTCCGATCTCGGCCGGTAGGGCTCCGAATCGGATTCGGCTTTACCGGATCCGATTCGGAGCCCTATTTCCCGACCGAATCGTACGTGCGAGCGAGTACGATGCGTGCGCTCGCGAAATCTCCGACCGACTCGTACGCAGGACCGGACCGCTCCGACCGACTCGCACGGGGACGACTCGAACCGCGCTATGGAGACGTTCCCCGGCCGGGTGAGTACGATGCGCATCGCGACCGCTCCGACCGACTCGCGCAGTCCGGCTCCAAGGAGCTGTCGGAGTCACACTTTGGGGGTCCGTGTCGGACCACCCTGGAAGCGTAGGCACGCGAGTCGCACACAGGGGGGACCCATGGGTCCCCCCTACACGTGCATGTACGGCGCGACCCGCATCGACACGAACACGCTGTAGGGGTCGCCCTTGTTCGCGTCATGCCCATTGAGTCAATGGGAGCCCGTGTACGCGTCGTGACGACTGGCTCCCATTGACTTCAATGGGAGTCCGACCGACTCGAGTCCGATAGCATACGTGCGCATCGTACTCGTTCGGTCGGACTGCTAGAGTCCGATTCGGTCGGAAATCTCTCCGGGTCCGGCTCGGTCGGAGAGATTTCCGGCCCGAATCGGCCCCTAAGACTATACTACCTGCGGTAAAAACCGAGGGGCCGATTCCGATTCGGGCCGGAAATCTCACCGACCGAGCCGGACCCGGAGAGATTTCCGACCGAATCGGGCCCGTGCAGCCCGACCGTACGAGTACGATGCGCACGTATGCCATCGGACTCGATTCGGTCGGACTCCCACGTGAAGTCAATGGAAGCCTGTCGTACAACGCGTACGCGGGCTCCCATTGACTGAATGGGTGCGAGGCGGACAAGGGTGCCCCCTACAGCGTGTACGCGGCGAGGCGACTCGCACCGTACACGCACAGGTAGGGGGGACCCATGGGTCCCCCCTGTGTGCGACTCGCGTGGCTACGCGTACAGGGGGTCCCGACACGGACCCCCAAAGTACGGCTCCGACTGCTCTTTCGAGCCGGACGGCGCGTGTCGGTCGGACTCGCCCGCGGCGCGCATCGTACTTACCCGGCCGGGAAGTCTCCATTGCGCGGTGCGAGTCGAGTCCGAGCGAGTCGGTCGGTGCGGTTAGACACGGGAACGAGTCGGTCGGAGCGGTCGGGACGCCCGGACGAGTCGGTCGACGAATTCGCATCATACTCGCTCGCCCGGACGCGCGTACGAATCGGTCGGGAAATAGGGCTCCGAATCGGATCCGGTTAAGCCGAATCCGATTCGGAGCCCTACCGGCCGAGATCGGAATAGGCCCCAATGTATTAATCACAAAACGGAAAAGGTACCCCCTATATATTTTCAGGTTCAAGAGGAGGGGGAGACGGCAAAAATTTGGAAAAGAGACTCTTATCTGACCTATATTGCTTTTTAGTATGGCCTCCTAGGGCTCATTTGCAAGACAGATCCCCAATATCAGTGTCATACACCAAGATTATTTCAAAAAATATACTTTATTTATATTCTTCATGAAGAGAAATGTTGTACTTTTTTATATATACTTTTTAGTTTACTACTGTTCATTGCCTATAAAAGTTCATTATTTACAAATACATATAACAGTTATACAAATAAACAAACAATTGCCAATATACCTGCAATACTTCTAACCTTTTTGTGTGTGATAATTTTACCACATTTGGACATTTTGTATCGACATATAAACAGTGGATTGAATTTATATAGCTACAGATTCTAACAATTTCCTCATCTGTGACTATATTAGAAGCAAAAAAAATGGCAATACAACTTTAAAATCAAAATACATGTGATATGTACACAAATAACCCCACACTCAGCCATCAACACTTCATTCTCGCCTGTCAAACCATCTCACCCACACTAACATTCATACACCAAAAAAGACCAATCATGTCGGAGATCCAACATGGCGGCCATGGATGATGCTTATACACCTTAGCAGCGTTTGCACTTCTCATTACGTGTATTGACGTGACCTTGCCATCGCAAGAGTAATGGTGGTAAGCGCTCTGCGCAGGCGCCATAAATAAGGAAGGAATTCACATACCATCAAGGCTGGAGGGAAAAAGCCGGCAGTACGGGCTGCGCGTGACAGAATATATCGGGCCATTATCTGCTGACATACGCTGTAAGATCGGGGATTTCGTCTTTCTGATAAGGCGTATGTAGGAGTAAATAGTAGTTACTCTTCTTCAATTTTGAGGTGTTTTTCATAATTAGGTGCTACACAGGCGAAACCACCAATTTCCATCGGGTCGGTAAGCCTGTTGATCTAACTAAGGAGTGTTACCACAAGCAGTCTCACTGCGGATTCCACTTCTCTCCATCGAATAGCCGAATATGCAATATCAGCATGTAGGCTATCTTGCAGATCAATTTAAAGCAGAATGAGGAAGGCTGCCTTAGCTTTACAGTCTTATCATCATGCAGAAGAGCTCTATGACCGTGCCATAGGTCAGTTAAATCTGACATTGTTTCCTATGTAGACACTTTGTGATATTAGTGGCTTTCAGTAATCTAGATTACAAATATGATATACTAGCGAGCCATATGTTATCAGCTCTGCCTAGACCACTTTAAAAGTCTTCATGTAACAAGCCCGCATTGCTTTCTCTTTTGTCATAGACGCTCAACTAATTTATGTGGGCTACCAGGAAAGAAGAAATGATGCTACCACATTTATAACTTCGGACAATGGCTGTAGTTCGTTTTATAACCTGTATTTCAAACAGGGTAAGAGTCCACATACACATGTCAGTGGAACGGATTTTCTATGACAGGTCGCGTATATGAATTTTATTTTGATTATTTTCTTTCAGAAAGAATCATTACGGTGTTTGGCGGAAGTATTAATACAGGGTCCCTATTGGTTTTGTGGCCTTGTCCTGCCACCTGTAAAGAAACGGTGAGCAGACAAAATATCGAAAATAATATATCGATATACAACAAATATCGAAGTTAAAATATCGAAGGGACAGAATATCGAAGGGACAGAATATCGATGGACAGAATATCTACCCTAAGGTAAGTAATATCGAATTTTTTAATATCGATGTTACTAATATCGAATATTTGTATTATTGTTATGTATTTTGTTATGTTTTTAATATGTATGTGTTATATGTGTTTTGTTAAGTGTTCTACTTGTTTAAAAATATATGTATACAATTTTTATATGTTAATACATGTTTTTTAAAGTTAATTTTTTTTTTTGTACTGTAGCGAGTTGTGGGTTTATAGGGAATAGGGTGGGAAGTAATTTAATTATACTAAATTAATTATTAATTTTTAGGAATTATAAATTAATTTTAATTATTTTTTGCGTTTAAGTTCTGTAGCGGGTTGTGGGTTTATAGGGGAATAGGGTGGGAAGTAATTTAATTGTAATTAAGTTATAATTTATTTTAATTAATTGTTATTGATAATTATATATATTGTTAATTAATTAATAATTGGTAATTAATTTTTATTAATTGGTGATTAATTTTTATTAATTGATTAATTGATCATCATGTAATTTAAATGTAATTAAGTTATAATTTATTTTAATTAATTGGTATTGATAATTATATTATTGTTAATTAATTGATAATTGGTAATCAATTATTAATTGGTAATTAATTATTATTAATTCGTTATTAATTTTTATTAATTGATTAATTGATCATTATGTTAAGTGTATTATTTTATCATTGGAGTGTGTTGTGCGTTTATAGGGGAATTCTTTTGGAAGTAATTGAAATCTAATTAAGTAATTATTAAATTTATTTTTGGGTATTGATAATTAATTGATTGGATATTAATTATTAATAGGTAAATTTTTTAAATTACAATTTTTTGGTTCTAAAAATTAATTTATGGTTGTTTTATTATTAATTGGTAATTAAATATATAAATATTTTTTATTGATAAATTTAATTAATATATTAAGAATTATTTATTAATTGATAATTAATGTTTAATTATTATTATTATTGGTATAAAAAAGCATTTAATTGTTTAATATTAGTTAATTGGTAATTAAGTTTTAATAATTTATATGTTTTTTGTTATTAAAAATATTTTATTGTTCAATATTTATTATTTAGTAATTAATATTTATTAATTATTATTTATTGGTATTTATTATTAATTTATTGTTAATAAATTGTTCTATTGGTAATTATGTTTTTAATAATTATTTATTGGTATTGGTAAATAGTTTAGAGTTATTTAATAATTAATTAATTATTTTAAAAAATTAATTTATTTATAAGTATGTTATTTGTAACTTCTACGCTATCCAACACTTCCCCTACTGTTGCACTCTCTGTAGTTGGAATAGTAATTTTTACCCCTACGCTATCCAACACTTTCCCTACTGTTGCACTCTCTGGAGTGGGAATAGTAATTTTTACCCCCACGCTATCCAACACTTTCCCTACTGTTGCACTCACTGGAGTGGGAATAGTAATTTTTACCCCTACGCTATCCAACACTTTCCCTACTGTTGCACTCTCTGGAGTGGGAATAGTAATTTTACCCCTACGCTATCCAACACTTTCCCTACTGTTGCACTCACTGGAGTGGGAATAGTAATTTTTACCCTCACGCTATCCAACGCTTTCCCTACTGTTGCACTCCCTGGAGTGGGAATAGTAATTTCTACCCCTACGCTATCCAACACTTTCCCTACTGTTGCACTCACTGGAGTTGGAATAGTAATTTTTACCCCTACGCTATCCAACACTTTCCCTACTGTTGCACTCTCTGGAGTGGGAATAGTAATTTTAACCCCTACGCTATCCAACATTTTTCTTACTGTTGTTTTTTGGGGGTTGTAATAGTAGTTTTATTCCCTACGCTATTTAATATTTTTGTATTATTTTAGTTAATATAGTATATAATTAATTTTCAAAATATTAAAAGTAAATTTAATTTTTTTAATTTATTATATAATTATTTAGGGGCCCATTACGATGGCGGGCGGAAGCACCACCGCCGTGCTGGCGGATGCAAAAACCACCAGTTACCGCCGGCACGCAGCAGTCCACACGCCCGCCCACCACGATGCGAAAAGTAGGCCAAACACCGCCGGCAAGCCAGCAACACCGTCCGCCATCAAAGTGCGCCCGTACATGTAGCGGCGCAGCCCAACTGACACACACCGTCCGACGAAACACGTCCCGCCCGGCGCATAAATTACGATGCCGCAAACAAACGGCTCCCACGGCCAAGAGATACCGTACGACAAACCGAAGCGGTAACACGGACGCCGAGCACGGACAACGAAGAAGCGGCTCCCCGAGCATGAATCCAGCACTGCAGGCCGTCCCCATGCTCCTGCTGATGCACCACCAAGGACGCAACGTGCCGCGGAGACGCAGGTAGGCACACACACAACAAGTGCACGCAAACAGCGCACACAGTGCAAGGGCGGAAAAAGCGGACAACCCCCACCAGCGCGTGTACACTACACATCCACCATCGCATCCACATATGACACACAGGCCAAATCGTAACATCGCAGAACACATGTGTACACACCACCTGGGACTAGGAACCAACCACCCCGTCACGGCCCCAAAGCGCCGATGACGCCGCCACACATGCGCACAACGCAGAGGCCAACCGCAGCGCCATGCATGCGTCGCACACAGACACAGGGACACAACCAAGCAGCACACACATCAGCCCCACCCCGAACGCACATGACACGTGACAGGCCGGCCACAGACATGTCCCCAACGCCCAATTCACGGACAACACCCAACGCCACACAACCGACGCACACATATCAGTGAAGACACGCAACAGCAGGACACACCCCAGTGTAACAAACATGGCGTAGCACACAGCGGCGGCAACACCAACTAGGAGAAGCAGGGCCCCTTCGGGAAGAGGAACGCCAGTACCACACAGAAACACCCATACCACCCTGCACATATGAACAAGACATATAAAACGGAACACCAAAGAGCCCGGGGACCGACAACAGGTGGCCCAAGAATAACATTCACACACAAGGCCCAACGCAGAGCGGAAAGGCAGCCTGCCGCCCACACAAGGGAGAGCAGACAGCACTGAATGACCTTCCATTCCAACTCCGAAACCACAGCCCTACGACAGAAGCCGGTGAATACAGCCATTGTCCAAGAATAGACCAACACAGGCATGCCGAGGAGACCGACCACAGGGCAGATAGCGCATATCACAGAAGCACACAACGGACGGGGAAGAAAGAAGAAAACACTCCCCCATGTCGGCCACATGCAAGTTAATTGGAAGGAGTCACACAGCACTGACCTTGAACTGTCTGAGAAGCATGTGGGAAGAGGGCCCGTGTCCTCCAAACAAGCCAACAGAACACAAGTCCTGTCTCCCTACGACTACACAGAGCTCACAGCAACCCCGGAGCGTGCACATTGCAGACTGCACACACAGCCGGAGCACGCCACCTCAACGAACCGCTGCGAAATGGCAACCGCAACACACCTACCCAACTACGCCGAACAGCTCAAGCTGTACAAAACCAACCTGTGCCATACATTGGGATGCGATCTCCTGTCCCTGCTGAACGTAAGTTACCGACTGACTTACCGCATCACATTGTTCAGCTGCGTCATGCCCGTCTTCTACTGTCGGAGGTGTCCCTACCAGCATCCCGTCGAGATATGCCTCTCCAACCCGGCATGTCTGAAGGCGGACCTGCTACCACTACTCCTCCCTCTGGACGCACACGACAGGGCCTGCTCTGCCTATGGGGGCATGGCGTATGTGGCCAACATCGCACCCGCACTGAAATGGGACCACTGTGCCTCCACACGACGGATCATCGATAACAGCTACATCGAATGTCACCCAGCATGCCCCATCATGGTCCTCCAAGGGACAACCTACGAACAACACCTTGACAGCCACCATCCGCTTCATTGGCTGGCAAACATGTACACCACCAATGACATGGAAGCCCTGCTGGACGGCATCGCATACCTGACAACCTGTAAATACGTCGGACCACAACGCAGGTTCCCCGAGTGACCTATGATGTCCAACCCCGCACCCATGCTTAGCTTCCGCACGGACTGGCCAGTCACCACCACAACAGCCATACCAAACGACCGGCAACTGTAACCACACCATCAACGACATCGCCATGACATCGGATATGACCGGGACATGCACACTGTTCCCCATCACATCCAGGAACACCGCATGCATCGTGGGAGGCAGTGGCATGGGCTCTGTGTATCGCACCCACATGGACGGAACTGCACGAACAACCAGGACACGACATGGATCCAGCGCCCATGGACACACACACCGCTCAGTGGACATGAATAGGTCGCCTGGAGTCTGTGGGTGCTGCACCCCTCCCACCCCCGCCCCGGGAATCCCATACCAGGACCTTTGCATGGACGACAAGTGCATACAACAACAACACGACCCCAGTGACTGTGACATGTCCAGTAACCACCACAGTGCAACAACAAGTGGCACGCCGCTGCATGCACGCAAGCACATGCCCTGATGTCATCTCACATGCACGCGTGCATGAGGAACAACCGCAGCAAACCTGTCACATGGAACTGAGATGGACTGTGCCCATGATGCCAAGCGGTCTGGTAGGCTACATGTATACCGTCTGTGTCAAAGTCCGCAGCTCCGCAGCTATACGTAAATGTACATTAGCACAGCCTTGGCCAAGCAGATGTCACTCTGAAGCCCACATCCCACATGCAACAGCCAATCACATGTAACCCCACACCCTATCCCATTTGCAATCATGCTCAGTATATCCTCAACATGTATCCCGCTGCCAGTAGTGTCCACTATACTGCATCACAGAGGACAGAAGACTCAATATAATGTTTGAAACCAAAACTGTCTCCGCTGACTCATTTCACAAGTACGAATGAGAGAGGATGAGAGTATGTGAAGTACACGGCAGTCGTGACATGACCATGTAGTCCACTGGTATTGGATGTCAACGCAAATGAGTAGCACTACTGTGGAAGACACACATGTGTCGTGTGAAGTCGTATGGACGCAGTGCTCAGGTGGGTGGGTGCGACGGGTAGATGCGCACATGCCAAGTTGGAGCACGCCGTGTTGGGAGGGGTCATGAACAGTACACCACCGCTTCCCTGGGCATTGTGAGAGGACACCTGTCGGGGGGAGTGAACACGTGTGTGCACAGCAGCCGGGCACACGTACAAAGCGGTACCAGGCGCACCTCAGCCCACCCTCTGTGGACAAGCTGGATCCTGTTGTGCGCCCGCCATGCCCCTGACAAGGCACACACAGCCCCAGTCGACCAGGTGTAACCCCAACATAGTCAATCCGCACAGGCGATACAGGGCACGGGATGGCAGTGGAGCATGGTGTGTGAGAGGTCTCCTCGCGCTCCTCCTGGTCATATCACGCAGGCAATAGAACCTCAACGTCTAGCATGGCACAAGTCAGATGGAAGTGTAGGGGGACGCACCACAGCACGAGCAGCACTGACGTCACGGGAGGTGGCTCGCACCATCCCATCCATTGCCCATCATACCAACCACGCCACATGCCATTGCGACTAAGTGCAAGCGCGTGCGCCACCACCCCCGAGCCCTCCCCAGAGAGGCCAAAGAGTGAATGTGTGGGCCATCAGCCACAGACGGACGCGGCCTGGCCGCAAGGGCAGCCACAGCCACTGGGTGTCGCAGGTGGCGGATCCGGAAGGCGAAGACTGTGATGCATAGTCCATGCAGGCCGGGTCACCATTTGGGGCACCACGCAGGTGGACGGCGTCCCGCGACACATCATACCCTGAGACAGCCCACTCGTGCAACTGGACCCACACATACACTCCTTGCCCTCTCTGGTGCGAGCTTGGGGCTGCCTGTGCAAGCGCTAGCCTCGCAGGTGAGCATGCATATTGGGGGAGCGAGGGGAGGACATGAGGGCTGGGGCGAAGATGACTGTATCACTGTCAGTTAGTACAAGGGATGACCCAGATGTGGAAAGGAAGAGACGTGTCCCATGTGTACTGCAACTAGTCGCCAATACAACTACCCCCCCATGTCCGGAATGTAAGCCCGCACCTAGGCCCGCCCATCCGCCACATCGAACATACCACCAGCACGACAACCTTCCCATTCGAAACACTGACTGGGGGTGGCGACCAGTGTACAATCATGTGTAGCCTACCCACGCGTACATGTGGGCCCTCCATGATCCATGTCACCTGCGGCAAAGTCATGACATGCGCAATGAGGGAAGTGAGGAGAGCTGCCCGCCCCACGCGCAGAAGGTGCATCAGCTCCACAGACCCAGCAGCGAGTCCAGCAGGGGTCACATGTGCAGGGGCAGCTGTGCCTGGTGTGAAGGCACATGCATATAGACAGCACATCGACCAATGTGTAGTCTGCCCACATCTACAGTCCATCATCATGCGGACATAGGAATTGAACACAGGGCAACACATCTTAGTGGGTGCACCCACCGTGACCAACAATGCGCAATCATCGACGTACCCGCCCTGTGCATGGCCCCCCACCCAACGGCGGCACATCCAGTGCCACCATCCCACACACACAAGCCTTCCACGGAACATGCTGTGTCCAATGGTCAGTACAGAGTCAGCGCCCATCTGGTGGATCCTGAACAGGAGACACATGCACACACATGCCAGCTCCCACTATGTACGACTGCCACCTGGCACGTGCAATGTAACCTCTCACCTGTGACGTGTGACTGCAAGCACACAGCCGTCTTGGCATGGGGCTGTCAATGTGGACACCTGTCAATGTTTCGGGAGGTGTGATCCGTACAGTGCTGTACATAGGGTGCAGTGCTGACACCTACTACTGTCTCATATCCCCTCGTGCCACAGGTCCCACTTGTTTTGGCCGCTCAGCCTGTGCCCACATCGTCGTCGTCGTGTGCCATACTCATCCAGCCGCGGAAGCAGTTCCATGCTCAGCAGACATTCATGTTGCCGTGGCGTTGCCGCTTGACGGATATGCAGTCAGTCCCCATCAGCACGCCCCGCAAGTCATTGGGGCCTGGATCCCCATGTGCATGCACATGGCAGTGGTTTGTATCACTAGCCATTGCCATTGTTGGGAGACCTGTGTAAGTGTATTGTGGCCGTGCCGTCCCAGCTTGACAGCTGGGCTGTGGCTCCTGTGCTTACTCAGTCATGTCAGTGATGTGTATGCGAAATTGCTATGTGTCGTGTTGCTTTGACATGTGTCCTCTGCCATTGTCCCTAGGCGGAGACCGAACATTGACCGCCCATACCAATTGCTGGCGGACATGGACGATACAGAGGTTATTAGGAAGTTTCGGCTGGACAGGCCAACCCTGCATCGACTGTGTGCCATGTTAGAACCCCATCTCCGTCCCCGCAGGGTGTATCCGACTGCTGTCACCCACACGGCTAAGGTGATGGCCGCCATGCATTTCTTCGCCACTGGGTCATTCCAGCACACAGTGGGCATTGGAGGAGGGATGTCCCAGCCCATGTTCAGCAAGGTGCTGAGGGATGTACTGGCAGCCATGATGCTGTACCGGAACAGGTACATCCGCTTCCCCAGGGCTCGTGAATTGGCGGCAGTGAAGGGTGCATTCTATGCCCTTGGCAGAATCCCACACGTCGTTGGAGCCATTGACTGCACACATGTCGGCCTTGTTCCACCACAGGCCACTGAGCACCTGTACCGCAACAGGAAGCACACGCACTCCCTGAATGTGCAAGTGGTGTGCCTTGCGGACATGGTGATCACCCACGTGTGTGCAAAGTTCCCAGGCTCGGCCCATGACGCACACATAATGCGCAACAGCATCTTGCCACGACTGATGTCCAATATGCAACAGGATCGTGCCTGTATTGTCGGTGAGTATGTGGAGTGGTGTAGCGTGCTGGCTGTGCGATGCTGTCCCCTGTCCAGTTGGATTAGCAACGGTTCTCTGTGTCCCTCACACCCAGGTGACTCTGCGTATCCGAATGGGGCATGGCTGCTCAGTCCATTGAGGAATCCTCGCACCCCAGCAGACGATCGCTACAATGAGGCACATGGGAGGACCAGACGTGTGGTCGAGCGTACCTTTGGCCTCCTCAAGTCCAGGTTCAGGTGCCTGGACCGCACCGGGGGTGCGCTGGCGTACTCCCCACAGAAGGTGTGCCGGATAGTGGTGGCGTGCTGCATGCTGCACAATCTGGCCATTCGGAAGCAGATCCCCCTCATCGTGGATGACGGAGATCAACCAGGGCCCCAGCCCGCAGACCAGGACAGCTCGAGTGAGGAGGACAGCGGAGAGGAGGAAGCTGGTAATGTGCGGCAGCAGCTCATCGCCCGCTACTTCACTTGACGGTGAGTGTCCATGTACGACGGCTGATGTGGCTGTATCTGTGCAGGTGTGTGTGTGCTGTGTCAGGGTGGCCGCTTGTTCACTGCGTGCTGTGTGTCAACGCTCCATGGCCAGGGTAGTATGCCACTGTTGGTGGCTGTGGCATTGTGCCCTATTGCTCTGTGCGATGTGTGTACATTGCTTGTAGTTGTTGACATGTACTGTGTGATGGGTGTGTGACACACTCATTGAATGTGCTCCTGTTCTGTCTCCCACCCCTAGGTCCCTACAGGCACTCCGGATTCAAATGCCATGCCACGCATCAGGTGCCTTTCCGCCCAAGGTGGCCGTTGTATTCCGTACAAATAAGACACAGGGCACAAACAGCAGTTAGTGAAAAAGGTGCATTTATTACAAACTGTGACATGTGATTGTGTGTAAGGTGATGACAAAAGTGGTGCGTGCAGTGACAATGAGCTGTCGGTCATGGCTGCGTGATGATCAGGGTGTACCCACTGGTTCTATGTCCATAGTCCAACACACACATGCCATCCAGATGGCTGTGTGGAGTGGGATCGTAGTCCAAGTCAATGCAGTGGCTGGTCAAGGAAGGCTGGCGGAAGGCTGGCTGGCTGCCTCACTTGCGACTGGAGCGTGCGAAGTCCTCCCGGGAGATCTGTTTCCTCTTCGGACGGCCCCTTCCACGTTTGCGAGGGGGGTGCCTGCTTGCGACATGCTGGTGGTTGAGGTGTGATCACTGGCTGTGGACGCAGGGGAACTTGTCACTGCTGCTCCACCCTGCGCCCCGGCAGGTGGTGGCGGAGGGGAGCTGCTGTCCCTGGCTGTGACCTCACCGCCACCACCAGCTGTCCCATGAGGTCCACGATTTGGCCCATACGGGCGTCCATGGACCTCAGCACCCCCAGCACCTCACGCGTGTCTGAGGCAGACCGGACCCATTGTCCTTGGGCCTCTTCATAGGCCCCAAGGACTCTGGCCATGTGAGGCAGGGCATGGCTCCCAGGGGAGGCTGGCGTTTCCCTGACCCTGCTCCTCCTACCAGTCCTGCTGCCACCGGCCTGCCCACTAGCCACATTGCTCACCACGGTCCTCGCTGTGGCTCCCAGGGTGGATCCAGTCGTCCGGGCCACCACCTGCGCTGGGGCTGGTGCCAGCGAAGACGTGGCGGTGGTGGCGGCGGTGGTGGTCGGTGCGGCGATGGTGGCGGTTGCGGCAGTGGTAGTGGCCACAATGACCGTGGGTGTGGCCGCAACGACAGTGGCAGCAGGGGGCTGTGAATGTTCAGCAGCCCTGGATGATGGGTTGGTGGGTAGGAGGGGTCCTGGGGAGCGGCTGGGCCCTGCCACACCAGATGGGCCTGCTTGGTTGTCCGTGTCCGAAGAGGAGGACAGATCCTCCAGATCCGTGTGTCCTCGTTGGGGGCTTGTAGGCTGGCTGTGCTGGCTGCTGGCTCCATCCCCAGCATCCAGCAGTTCGTCACCTGTGGAGAGAATGAGATTAGTTATTGTGTTGCACCTGGCGAAGTATGTATTTGTCGTCTGACATTGACAGTTCGTGCAATCTCGTACATGGGTTTCCCGGAGGCGTGTGTGTGGCTGTAGCATCTGTAGTTGTGTGTGCTTGGCAATGGGACTGTGTGCTGTGCACATGTGGCATGGGACGGATTGGCCATGCCGATGGGTGTGTTGCTGTGCCCCTACTTATTGTGACTCTGGTGTATGCGGGCTCCTGGCCCATCCTGGGTCTGGTTTGTACTTTGCTTTTGGGGTTCAAATGGAACGCTTAGGAACGCATATGGCAACATGGGGGCCATGCCCCAGATTCGCATTTGGGAGGGGATATGCTTTTGGGGTTCAAATGGAACGCTTAGGAACGCATATGGCAACATGGGGGCCATGCCCCAGATTCGCATTTGGGAGGGAATATGCTTTTGGGGTACATGCTGTGAGCCATGGGTGCCGAACGTGACATGTGTTGTGGCAGCATGACAGTGCATGGTTTGAGGTGTGTGCATGCTTGACATGGCCTGCATATTTGCTGTCTGTTGTGATTACTGGACATGGCATTGGACGCATCGTTATGAGTGAGTGATGGTTGTGTGCCAGCCAACGTATTGCAGTTGTCCCATCTCCTTGGTGTGCGTGCTGCCCTGTGCCATGTGCATCACTGCAGTGCTCGGGGGGGTGGCCCATGTTGTGTGTTGTTGCTCACAGTGTGTCGTGCACTTCATTGACTTCTGGCACATGGTTGGTCATGGGCATGTATCTTAGCGTGACTGCTGTATGTGTGGCAGCTGTGCGGATGACATGCCTTTCATGAGACTGGGGCTGACGGATGGGATGGATGGTATGTTGTTTGTGCATGGTGTGTCTGTGTGTTTGATGGGTTCAGTGGTGTTCGTGTGCATTTATGTTGTTCCGCTCTGTTGCGTCTAGTGTTGTTTGTCTTACATAGGCGTAGTTGTGGGGTGTGTGGTTGACAGGCAGTTGGGGCTACATGGACAGGACTTCAATGGTGTTTCGGTTGTGTGTGATGAGTTGCACAGTGGCTGCCGTGTGGGACTATATTCAGTGTGGCTTGTGCATGCAGACGTGGCTCCTTGGGTGTTGCTATGTCTGTGATGGGTCATGTGGGGTGTGAGTCTGTTGTTCATGTCCGTGTGCACATTGTTCACTTGTTCATGACGGTGGGCGGTGCTGCGTGTTCGTCTGCTACGTGACATGTCCCATGTGTTGGTCGTGTTATGGTCCTCATGCCTCCAGTAATCCAGCCCTGTCCAGTTTCCCACCTGCAAGTTGTTCGTGCGTGCACTGTACTGGATGCCACATGGCTCTAAGCGGGGGTGCTCCATGTTGCAGGTCTGTGGGGGTGGGAGGGTGTTGTGGGTCGTGGGGGTGGCTGGACACCCACTGACACCGATTGCTGTGGACCGTGATGTCTGCCTTTCGGCTGTCGTTGTGCACTGCGGTGGCTGACACGTGGCTGTGGGGTGTGGGGGATGCTCCTCCTTGCTGTGCTGTGGGACTGGGGCCTGGTGTGTGTTGTACTTGGGCTGTCCACCGTCCCACCCACTGCACTTTGTGTTCCTGCCACTTACCTGTTACTTGTCGGTTAGTGCAGCTGTGGCGGACACATGGGTGTGGTGGGTGCTCGTTGAGGCGCTTCTGGCATATTTGGGGACCTGTTGGTGGTTACGTGGCTGGCTTAGTGTACACATGTCCCCACGCATCTTACAGTTGTTCTGTTTGGGCTGTGTGTGGTAGTGTCTGTTGCATGTGTGTGTGATGTGTTGTGTATTGTGTGCTGGACATGGGGGTGTTTGTCCCTGGGAGCTGTGGCATGGTGGTAGTGCATGTGAGTACATAGCGGTGTGCTGGTATACATTAGTTTGTACTTACCAGCCTCCACTCCCCCTGCTAATCCGGCGAGGATCTCCGGATGGATTACGACTCGCACCTTCTCCTCCCACGCTTTGAAGGTCTTAAAGAGCGCGGGATTCCCTCCGCCAGTGACGGCAGCCAGCTCTCTGTTTTTGCCCTCCTTCTTCTTGACCAGGCTCTTTACGTCATTCCAACGTTTGTTAATCTCGACTCTGTTCCTGGGCAGGGTCCCGACTGCATTGACCTGGTCTACGATCCGGTTCCACATTCTGTTTCTGGTGGCTAGTGGTGTGTGCTGGACCATGTTCCCATAGATTTGTGGGTACACCTTGATGATCTCGTCGACCATGACCGTCAGCTCCATGGGCGTGAACTTGGGCATTCTTTGTGGTGCCATGGTGTTTGTGGTGCTGGTGCGGTGTGTGTTGTGTAATGTGCAGGGGGTTTGTGGTGCCGGTGTTTGGTGGTGGTGGTGGTGGTGGTGGTGGTGGTGTTTGGTGGTGGTGGTGGTGGTGGTGGTAGTGATGTGTGCGTTTCTGTGGTGTGCTGCTGTCCTTGCTGTGTCACTGTGTCCTCTCCTCTCCTCTCTGGTTTGCAATGTAGCAAGGGGTTGTGGTCTGTGGGAGTGCTGCTTTTGTACTCACCTATGTGGGTGTGTCCTCATGGTCTGTTGTTTTCAGGTGTGTTGTGTCTGGGGTTCTGGCCTTTGTATTTTTTGTTTGTCCGGGGGGTGTTTTCGGGATGTGTACTGTGCTTGTGTATTTGTGCGTGCCTTGCTGTGTGGACTTGTTGGCCATGTTGTGTGCTATTGGTTTTGTGTGCGGATGGTTTCTGTGCAGGTACGTTGGCGCCATGGCTTCTGCCGTGTCGATTCTCATCGGCGTTGTTTGCGCTGGCGGGCGGTATATTTGTGGTTTTTCCGCGCTCATGTCGGGTGCGATCGTAATTTCACGTGCGGTGTGTCGGCCGTGAGGGCGGGCGGTTTTGTGTTGTCGTGCGTGTTTCCGTCCGTGGCGGGCGGTTTGTCTCCGACTCGGACGTTGGCGGGCGGTATTTTGTGTGCTTTTTCCGCCGATGGCGGTATTCGGTTTGTGTAATCGTAATGGCGTGGTCGGTGTTCAGGCGGTGTGTGCGGGCGGATTTTTGCCGCTTCCATGCCTGGCGGAATTATTTACGCCGGGTATCGTAATGGGCCCCTTAATTTTTATTTATGTTATTGTTTTATGTGTATAGATGTATTTTTAATTTATAATATTTTTTAATAATTTATAATTTATTAAAATAATTATTGAAACTTATTATAAAGTAAGTATATATATTATATATTATATGTATATGTTTAATTAATGTTTTATTTAATTATATATGTTACTTATTAATTTTAAAAATTATAAAATATTTTTAACTATGTTTTTTTTAATTATAAGTTTTATTTAGTTTATTTTACATATTATTTTTAACAAAAAAAGCCGATATTTTTGACAATCGATATTGTTTTTTCGATATTTTTGTACTTACCATGTTGTAGATAGGATTTCGATATTATTGACATCGATACTTTTGTTGCGATATTTTTGTAGGTCGATTTTTTGACCTTCGATATTTTGTCAGTGATCCTAAAGAAACACGATCCAAATCAAAGAAACACACTATTTCTGGCAATATTAAGGTGCAGAAAGCCATTAATTGATAAATTATGCCTCCAATGTCGCTATATCTTTTTTAAATCTACAGAATACTTTAAAGATCTGATGCTTGGTGAAGGCTACTTTTTCTTCTCATTTCACTTTTACCTTTGGTCACTTTTTGGATCTATCCCCACTCGGTTGCATGGCATGAGGGGGCATGCCCACAGGTGGTATGCATGTTGTGCGCTTTTGTCTGACAAAAATAGAATGGGTTGTAGGTATAACTTGCATAAATATTATAATATGAAAAAGTATTTTCGAATTGTTATTAGCTTTGACAGTCCCCGCACACAGTGCTTAAAATTATTGCTTTGTGTCATTACTTTACAGATAATCCCCGTCCACCTTTTTTGAGATTTAGATGACTCAATTTTGGTCCTGATGAAGGTGGCTTAATCGATGGTCCACCGAAACGTGCGTTGACCATTACTAGACATATGGGGAATCCTCTCAGAGACATATAGATCAGAGGAACCTGATGGGATACAATCGTACCACAAATAATAAGACAGTTTGTCTCTGACAATCTTTCCAGCATCTCCGACATGATGGGTCTTTTTTGGTGTATGAATGTTAGTGTGGGTGAGATGGTTTGACAGGTGAGAATGAAGTGTTGATGGCTGAGTGTGGGGTTATTTGTGCACATATCACATGTATTTTGATTTTAAAGTTGTATTGCCGTTTTTTTTGCTTCTAATATAGTCACAGATGAGGAAATTGTTAGAATCTGTAGCTATGTAAATTCAATCCACTGTTTATGCGTCGATCCAAAATGTCCAAATGCGGTAAAATTATCACACACAAAAAGGTTAGAAGTATTGCTGGTATAATGGCAATTGTTTGTTTATTTGTATAACTGTTATATGTATTTGTAAATAATGAACTTTTATAAGCAATGAACAGTAGTAAACTAAAAAGTATATATAAAAAAGTACATTTCTCTTCATGAAGAATATAAATAATAAAATATATTTTTTGAATTAATCTTGGTGTAGGACACTGATATTGGGGATCTGTCTTGCAAATGAGCCCTAGGAGGCCATACTAAAAAGCAATATAGGTCAGATAAGAGGCTCTTTTCCCAGATACTGCCTCCAATCGCATCAGATGTAGTTTTCACCGCTGGTATCCTGGGGCCTCAGTACTAGTGGATCCAAAACTGGATAACCAAGTACTCCTCTCCAACACTTGCCTCTCTAAAGAAATTGAGACAGAGCAGTCTAAGGCTTACTCAAGGAGGTAAGGTGGGGATAGACATTCAGAATACAGTGCACACCGTACTACCAGCCGATAAAATCAAGGTCCAGTCAGTGCTTTACTTTTTATAAAGGAAAAGTACCTTAATACACACAAGAGAAATATACCATACATAAAACTAGGATAAACAGTGAAAGCCAGATGTCTCTACAGCTCTTTGGGCCAGAGTTCTGACCCCAAACAGTACTATAGCACCTAGACGCTGAGCACTACAAAAACATAGTTAACTTGTAGACATATAATTCACATTGCATAGTACAGACCATGTTCTACAGGGTTTCTCTCCTTTTCTAGAGCCGTAATACCAATCCTTGTATTGAAATGATATAGTTTCAGCCTTTGATGTGAAGTCAAATGTTCTTGATCAGCCCCTTAACCCGCCACCCAAAGAAACAGAAGTGTCCTCCTGTCTTGACCAAGGCCACAGCTCTAATGGCATCAAGGTTCTGATCACAGGTGCCTGGTGTCTTGGCACAGTTTACTGGATTCCCACTATTCCAGTAGCCACTGGCTAGTTGTAGGAGGGTAATGGCTGGACAGAGTACCAGTACACCCTGATACCCCCAGATGTCACAAAAAGAAAGTTGGGGACCTGCACCACCGCACACCCTTTGCCAGCTACAGATTGTAACTGGAAGTTCCACACAGGCTCCCACAGCACAGGGGAGGGGTCTGGGCAAAGTGACCTCACCTTCAAGGACTCGGATCAAGCTTCCCCATCTCCCTCTGCCTTCGCTGATGTGCTGAAAGCTCACTTATCTTGAGCAGCTGTCTGCAATTTCCTTGTTCAGAGCACCAGCTCCACAAGCCTCACAGGAACAGCTGGTACTCTGGCCGATGCTGCTGCTTCTTGTCAAACTGGCAAACTCCATTACAGCATAATCCATCTGTCACAAAGAAAACTTTCTCAAGTTAACCCCCATCCAGGGGTGTGCAGGGACGCTGTGAGCAAGTCTCATATCTTGCCTTTACACCGTTGGCTGTAAATGGCCTCCTCAGACGGACCCAGTGTAGGGTTGCCTCTTCAGAATCGTAGACCAGTCTTGAAAAACAACTGACCGCTTAGGCCAGACTTTTATCACCTCTGATTGATAGGCTGATCCAATCAGAGGGTCAGCTACTTTTGAATCCTGGGTGCCCCTCCAATCTTGAGGCACATTTGTGGCATTTTATTTGTTTATTTGCAGAGTTTTATATAGCGCTGGCTAGACCCGGAGGTATCAGAGCGCTTTACATGAGGATCAGCGAGTTACAGTTTACAAAATGACATCAGTTACAGGAGCAAGTATGAACATAGGAGAGAAACAGCGATTACACAATAACAAGAGTTATTAGCGCCTAGCATAGCAAATACACACGTCTAAAGGGGAATGGAAGGTAGAGGGGGAAAGGAAAAGGGGGGTAAGGGATGTAGATAGTATCAGGCAGACCGGCAAGGAGGAAGGTAATTAAAGGGGACAAAGACCGAAACCGCTAGATGAAGGACCCACGGGAGGCGACAGCAATGTCATAAAATGGCAGGATAAACAAAAACAATCCAAAAAACCCAAAAAGGTAGCTGGCTCAACGACTGGGTGCAGAGATGGGAAGGGGAGGTAGTTACAGAGTCACAGAGGGAGGATGCAGAGGAGGGAAGGAAAACATAATGGGGAGAACGAGGAAAAACTATGTCCAATGTCCGGCTGGGTAGGTGCACGGCCGAGGGGGTGAACCAGAGCCAAACTCCTCTATAGCTGCCTAAACAGCTCCACCGGGCATCGGCCATGTTGCTCGTGCTCCGCGGTAAGTACAACATTTATGGTTTCTGCCCGGGGGGCATCGTCATAGTTCCATCAGCAGCACCCATCCCGGTATTGGGAAGCACCGTCCGCCTCACCCTCCAGCTCGCCCTCACCTCATTTCGGCCCTGTGCCGGTGCAACAGCCCATTTCCTCGTGACTGTAACCTTTATAAGGTGGGGTATTGCAGCATGTTCACTGCGTGTCCAAAGCATGCAAAGGATGACCAACTGTCTTCCCTCGTATCAGCCCGGGATATTCCCAAGAAAGGAATTTTTATTAACTCCGAATCAGGGGCCCTGAGCATCACCAAACAGAAAGGGAGGAAGGGTCCCTCCTAGCAGAGTTAGTGGAGCTAAACACAGATAAGAGTGAGTGTCAACCCCCAGCCCACCAGGCTTCTCCAAGGAATAGAGATGGGCACAGGGGAGCTAGAATGTCCAGCAGAACAGCTCACATTAAACACAATGGCTCAACTCACCATCCTTTCCCAGTACACCCACTTGCTCTCAAACATACGTCCCAGGTAGACAAAGGTAACAGGACCACTGGCAAGGGGGAGACTGCACAGACTTGATCAGGAGGGTGGCTAGTAACCATCCCCTCTTAGAATACAGGTATACAGGTATCCCTGACTATAGATTTATAGCTGCCACCACTGCCAGTCTATCACAGCTTGTGTAGAGAGGACAGTAGCCACTCTCTGTGAAATAGGGGTGCACTAGGCATGCCCCCTCTTGACCTCAGAGCCAAGCTCTAGGGTCTCAATCCATGTAAACAGGGAGACCCTCAGTGGACATGTACAAAGCTCATGCTCATTGAGGGAAGGGATCGAGAAAATATATAGTAACTTTTAAGTGACTTACCTGGAGATCAGCATGTCAGGGGAAGCACGCTCAGAGACATGGAGAAGACTTCCGTCCTATAAACAGGTTACAGCATGGCTTAGGGCAGCAGGCTGCTAAAATGAATTGTTTGGGTGAAGAAGACCTTATTGAATCAGATAAGATCTAGTAGTTTGCTCGCGACTTTTTTCTACAGGCAGAGATGCAGTGTAATTGCTGGAGAGTCGCACAAGGTCAGAGACACATGGCAGCTACAGCATTAAAAGCGGGTGAAGATGAACATGTAACTTTCAGATGCGTGAATGATGTGGCTAGCCAGGGTATAAATCAGGTTTCTGCAGGTTAGTTAGTACCCTTCTTTCAGGGGCTCCCCAATAAGCCTGCAACCTAAGGATAGCTTTGAGATCCTTGAGCTACATGAATCTCAGAGGACCCCCATTACATTTTGCATAGAGGGCCACATTATTTTATGTTAATCCACTGGTGACTTTATGAGCCCATCTCGAGCACAGTGAGATTCCTGTACACTGCAGTGCTAACTTACAGCGGCCTGCACTATTGGCACAGGCTCAGCACTATGGCACATTAATTGAGCACACCTTGAATAAATACTGCTTCTGGGAGTTCTCTGCACTTATTGGTGCAGTTACCAACAGCAAAAAATACTGAAAACAGGCATGTTGTATTTGTGCAATGATGCAGTAACGTTAAAGCACATAATCTTAAAACTGCTGAACTAAGAGTGCAGTACTCTGATTTCCACCGATCAGTTCTACTCTAACCGAAAGTCTAAGTGTGCAAACAAGTCCTCGGCAGAGAAAAAGAGAAATACCATCAAAATGGGAGTTTTATGGTGTTCGCTTGACCAGTCAGTTGGTTAGCAGGATCGTGTAATGGGGCAAGCTATTACCCAGGGACGAATTTCTAAAGTGGGAAGCCTTGTTTGTCCTCTTCTGTGTACTGCATACAATGGCCGTCTCTATGCAAATGTCCCAAAGATATAGAATTCCCTTCCCACTGATGTACTATTTGCTCCATCACTTAAAATATTCAAATCCAGCCTAAAGCATCATCTCATATCTAATCACTCCACATATTAAATCGATCAGGAGTTACCTCAGTGAAATGGCATATACGTATATGTACATATATGTATGTATAGATGTATACATACAAACATATGCATATATATATTCACTGAAAAAACCATAGGTTTCAGACACGTTATAGTTAGAAATTAGCATTTAAAAAACCTTTGAAATTCACTGAAAAAACCATAGGTTTTAGGGACAGTTATAGTTAGTTGGACATTGCACTCGTACAAAACCCGTGAAATTCCCCTGTTATAGTTAGTTCAGCTAACTATAACTCGCGCCTCGCAATGCACTGCTGATGACGTCACATATTACATCACTCATGACATGGTCAGTGACATCACTGATGACATCACTGATGACATCTCAAATGACATCACTGATGACATCACTGATGACATCATCCAGTGACTGTGTGTTTCTGTAAAGTTTAAATATGTTTAATATATATAGGGAAAGGCGTATTGAAGAATGAGTGGGTGTATAAGTGTCTGAATGGATGATTTAGTACGTGAGTGACTGACTCTACAAGTGAGTGATTAAACGTATCTTACTGAATGCATGGGTTAGTGACTAAACTGTGTGAATGTCTGTATCCGTCTGTTTGTTGGTGTGTAAGTGGATGCATGGATTTGCGAATAGCTACATGAGTGTCTGTATGGGTTATTGATTGGTTCTCTGAGTATCTGTATGGCTGCCTGAGTGTTTGTGTGGGTGGGGTGTGTGTGACTCTATACATAGATGTGTGAGTGGGTGATTCACTGGGTGCATGATTTCAAGAGTGCATCTGTGATGGACTGCTTGGGTGGGTGAGTGTGTGTATGGGTGTGTTAGTCAGTGAATGTATATCTCAGTGGTACATGTGCAAGTAACTACATATGTAAAAGGCAGTATATATGTGTGTTAGAGTATTTAAATGGCTATAAGTGAGAGTGTGTTATTGTGAGAGTGGCTGTATGGATGCGTGTGTGCTTGTATCAGTTATTGTATAAGAGCGTAAGAATGTGCTAGTATTTGTATGAGTAAGTGAGCTGGTGTGTGTATAACTGTATAGGTGAGTAAATGGGTGTGTGATTAAGTTTTTGCATGACTGACTAGGTGTGCTTGAGTACCTCTATGGATGAGTGGCGGTGTGTGAGTGTTTATATAGGTGTATGAGTGCATATGATAGTCCTGTACTGAGTGACTGTAAGTATGAGTGACTGTACAGGTGAGTGAGTGGATGTGTGTGTAGACCTAAGAATCAGTGAGTGGGTATGTAGTTTTTGGTGTTGGAGTGTCTATGGTTTTGAGAATGGCAGTCTGTAATTTAGAGTGGGTGTATCAAAAGTTATATTAGGGTGTGAGAAGATGCATGAAATTATCACATGGATGATGTCATCAGTGATGTCATTTGAGATGTCATCAGTGATGTCATCAGTGATGTCACTGACCATGTCATGAGTGATGTAATGTGTGACGTCATCAGCAGTGCATTGCGGGGGCGCGAGTTATAGTTAGCTGAACTAACTATAACAGGGGAATTTCACGGGTTTTGTACGAGTGCAATGTCCAACTAACTATAACTGTCCCTAAAACCTATGGTTTTTTCAGTGAATTTCAAAGGTTTTTTTAAATGCTAATTTCTAACTATAACGTGTCTGAAACCTATGGTTTTTTCAGTGAATTTCAAAGGTTTTTAAATGCTAATTTCTAACTATAACGTGCCTGAAACCTATGGTTTTTCAGTGAATTTCAAAGGTTTTTAAATGCTAATTTCTAACTATAACGTGCCTGAAACCTATGGTTTTTCAGTGAATTTCAAGGTTTTTTAAATGCTAATTTCTAACTATAACGTGCTTGAAACCTATGATTTTTTAAGTGAATTTCAAAGGTTTTTTAAATGCTAGTTTCTAACTATGCCAACAGAGGTAGGACATGTGAAGAAAGAAGAAAAAACGCACAGAAAGAAGCAAAAGATGTGCAGAAAGAACCAACAGAGGAGCAGAAAGAGGCCTTGTTGCAAAATCATCCTGTGCCCACAACTTTTTCAGACGGGTACTGGTGGTAACTGACTCTGACTAACCAGAGGTGAAGGGAGGGGGCCTGAGGTGACATGTGTGCAAACGCGCCCCATGGCGCGTTTTAAGTTGCGGGATTAAGTCCCCTTGAATCCTGAGGGTCCCTGGGGCCCAACTAGCCCCCAGGTACCTACAGTTAGGACCACAGAGCTGAGTTGCAGAGAGGCGTTCCGAGGCCACGCACCTTTTTCACCTCTCTGCAACGCAACTCTGTTGTGCTTACTGAAGGTACCTGGTGGGCTAGTTGGCCCCCAGGATTCAAAGGGAATTAACTCCCCAACTTAAAACGCACCACAGGGCGTGTTTGCGCACATGTCACCTGAGGCCCCGCCCCTCCCTCCACCACTGTGCAAACGCGCCCCGTGGCGCGTTTTAAGTTGGGGATTAGGTCACCTTGAATCCTGAGAGTCCCTGGGGCCCAACCAGCCCACCAGGTACTTCCAGTAAGCACCACAGGCCTGCGTTGCAACGCCTGTAACAAATTGTGCAGTTGTGTTTAGGTAGTGAAGAGGGTCGTGCTGGGGGTAGTGTTTTAGGGTTTAGGGTAGTGCAGTGGTGTTTGTGTAGTGTAGGGGGTCATGCTGGGTGTAGATTTAGGGTTTAGGGTAGTGCAGTGGTGTTTGTGTAGTGTAGGGGGTCATGCTGGGGGTAGATTTAGGGTTTAGGGTAGTGCAGTGGTGTTTGGGTAGTGTAGGGAGTCGTCCTGGGGGGAGTGTTTTAGGGTTTAGGGTAGTACAGTGGTGTTTCGGTAGTGTAGGGGGTTGTGCTGGGGTTAGTGTTTTAGGGTTTTAGTGTTTAGGGTAGTGCAGTGGTGTTTGGGTAGTGTAGGGGGTCGTGCTGGGGGGAGTGTTTTAGGGTTTAGGGCAGTGCAGTGGTGTTCGGGTAGTGTAGGGGGTCGTGCTGGGGGGAGTGTTTTAGGGTTTAGGGCAGTGCAGTTGTGTTCGGGTAGTGTAGGGGGTCGTGCTGGGGGGAGTATTTTAGGGTTTAGGGTAGTGCAGTTGTGTTCGGGTAGTGTAGGGGGTCATGCTGGGGGTAGTGTTCTAGGGTTTAGGGCAGTGCAGTGGTGTTCGGGCAGTGTAGGGGGTCGTGCTGGGGGTGGTGTTTTAGGGTTTAGGGCAGTGCAGTGGTGTTCGGGCAGTGTAGGGGGTCGTGCTGGGGGTGGTGTTTCAGGGTTTAGGGCAGTGCAGTGGTGTTTGGGCAGTGTAGGGGGTCGTGCAGGGGGTGGTGTTTCAGGGTTTAGGGCAGTGCAGTGGTGTTCGGGCAGTGTAGGGGGTCGTGCAGGGGTGGTGTTTCAGGGTTTAGGGCAGTGGTGTTCGGGCAGTGTAGGGGGTCATGCTGGGGGTGGTGTTTCAGGGTTTGGGGCAGTGCAGTGGTGTTCGAGCAGTAAAGGGGTCATGCTGGGGGTGGTGTTTCAGGGTTTAGGGCAGTGCAGTGGTGTTCGGGCAGTGTAGGGGCGGTGCAGGGGGTGGTGTTTCAGGGTTTAGGGCAGTGCAGTGGTGTTCGGGCAGTGTAGGGGTGGTGCAGGGGGTGGGGTTTCAGGGTTTAGGGCAGTGCAGTGTTGTTCGGGCAGTGTAGGGGATCGTGCAGGGGGTGGTGTTTCAGGGTTTAGGGCAGTGCAGTGGTGTTCGGGCAGTGTAGGGGGCGGTGCAGGGGGTGGTGTTTCAGGGTTTAGGGCAGTACAGTGGTGTTCAGGCATTGTAGGGGGTGGTGCTGGGGCTGGTGTTTCAGGGTTTAGGGCAGTGCAGTGGTGTTCGGGCAGTGTAGGGGTCATGCTGGGGCTGGTGTTTCAGGGTTTAGGGCAGTGCAGTGGTGTTCGGGCAGTGTAGGGGGTCGTGCTGGGGCTGGTGTTTCAGGGTTTAGGGCAGTGCAGTGGTGTTCGGGCAGTGTAGGGGGTTCTTGCTGGGGCTGGTGTTTCAGAGTCTAGGGCAATGCAGTGGTGTTCGGGCAGTGTAGGGGGTCTTGCTGGGGCTGGTGTTTCAGGGTTTAGGGCAGTGCAGTGGTGTTCGGGCAGTGTAGGGGGTCGTGCTGGGGGTGGTGTTTCAGGGTTTAGGGCAGTGCAGTGGTGTTCGGGCAGTGTAGGGGGTCGTGCTGGGGCTAGTGTTTCAGGGTTTAGGGCAGAGCAATGGTGCTCAGGCAGTGTAGGGGGTTGTGCTGGGGGTGATGTTTCAGGGTTTAGGGCAGTGCAGTGGTGTTAGGGCAGTGTAGGGGGTCATGCTGGGGTGGTGTTTCAGGGTTTAGGGCAGTGCAGTGGTGTTCCGGCAGTGTAGGGGGTCGTGCAGGGGGTGGTGTTTCAGGGTTTAGTGCAGTGGTGTTCGGGCAGTGTAGGGGGTCGTGCTGGGGTGGTGTTTCAGGGTTTAGGGCAGTGCAGTGGTGTTCGGGCAGTGTAGGGTGTCGTGCTGAGGGGTGGTGTTTCAGGGTTTAGGGCAGTGCAGTAGTGTTTGGGCAGTGTAGGGGGTCGTGCAGGGGGTGGTGTTTCAGGGTTTAGGGCAGTGCAGTGGTGTTCGGCCAGTGTAGGTAGTCTTGCTGGGGGTGGTGTTTCAGGGTTTAGGGCAGTGCAGTAGTTTTCGGGCAGTGTAGGCGGTCGTGCTGGGGCTGGTGTTTCAGGGTTGAGGGCAGTGCAGTGGTGTTTGGGCAGTGTACGGGGTTGTGCTGGGGCTGGTGTTTCAGGGTTTAGGGCAGTGCAGTGGTGTGCGGGCAGTGTACGGGGTTGTGCTGGGGCTGGTGTTTCAGGGTGTAGGGCAGTGCAGTGATGTTCGGGCAGTGTAGGGGGTCATGCTGGGGTGGTGTTTCAGGGTTTAGGGCAGTGCAGTGGTGTTCAGGCAGTGTAGGGGGTCGTGCTGGGGCTGGTGTTTCAGGGTTTAGGGCAGTGCAGTGGTGTTCGGGCAGTGTAGGGGGTCTTGCTGGGGTGGTGTTTCAGGGTTTAGGGCAGTGCAGTGGTGTTCGGGCAGTATAGGGGGTCTTGCTGGGGGTGGTGTTTCAGGGTTTAGGGCAGTGGTGTTCGGGCAGTGTAGGGGGTCTTGCTGGGGGTGATGTTTCAGGGTTTAGGGCAGTGCAGTGGTGTTCGGGCAGTGTAGGGGGTCTTGCTGGGGGTAGTGTTTCAGGGTTTAGGGCGGTGTAGTAGTGTTCGTGCAGTATAGGGGGTCGTGCTGGGGATGGTATTTCTGGGTTTAGGGCAGTGCAGTAGTGTTCGAGCAGTGTAGGGGGTTGTGCAGGGGGTGGTGTTTCAGGGTTTAGGGCAGTGCAGTGGTGTTCGGGCAGTGTAGGGGGTTGCGCTGTGGGTGGTGTTTCAGGGTTTAGGGCAGTGCAGTGGTGTTCGAGCAGTGTAGGTGGTCATGCACGGGGTGGTGTTTCAGGGTTTAGGGCAGTGCAGTGGTGTTCGGGCAGTGTAGGGTGTTGTGCTAGGGCTGGTGTTTCAGGGTTCAGGGCAGTGCAGTGGTGTTCAGGCAGTGTAGGGGGTCGTGCTGAGGCTGGTGTTTCACAGTTTAGGGCAGTGCAGTGGTGTTCGGGCAGTGTAGGGGGTCGTGCTGGGGCTGGTGTTTCAGGGTTTAGGGCAGTGCAGTGGTGTTCGGGCAGTGTAGGCGGTCGTGCAGGGGCTGGTGTTTCAAGGTTTAGGGCAGTGCAGTGGTGTTCGGGCAGTGTACGGGGTCGTGCTGGGGCTGGTGTTTCAGGGTTTTGGGCAGAGCAGTGGTGTTCGGGCAGTGTAGGGGGTCATG
>CAWUFW010026264.1:0-35314 GCA_963921515.1 Calotriton arnoldi | reverse complement strand
CCCCCAACATTTCCTTACCCAGAATCCCCTGCAAACCTCAATTTTAGCTGAAAAAATCACTTTTTCACACATTTTTGTGTGGGAAAGTGTGGCATCACTGGCCTCACACAAATTTCCTACCACCCAGCGTTCCCCCAGGTCTCCCAATAAAAATGGTGCCTCACTTGTGTGGGAGGCCCAAGTACCAGCGACAGGCAAGGGCCCAAAACGTAGTGAGGCGACATCAAAATTGCCTATCTCAAAACCACCTGGTTTTGCAAGGGAGTCACCTGGGTTTTTGGCCCTGTGCTCGGCGGCCATCTAGGAAACCTACCAAACCCACACATTTCTGAAAAGTAGACACCCGGGGGCTTCCAGGGAGGTATGGCTTGAGTGGATCCCCCAACGTTTCCTTACCCAGAATTCCCTGCAAACCTCAATTTTAGCTGAAAAAATCACTTTTTTCACACATTTTTGTGTGGGAAAGTGTGGCATCACTGGCCTCACACAAATTTCCTACCACCCAGCGTTCCCCCAGGTCTCCCGATAAAAATGGTGCCTCACTTGTGTGGGAGGCCCAAGTACCCGCGACAGGCAAGGGCCCAAAACGTAGTGAGGCGACATCAAAATTGCCTATCTCAAAACCACCTGGTTTTGCAAGGGAGTCACCTGGGTTTTGGCCCCATGCTCGGCGGCCATCTAGGAAACCTACCAAACCCACACATTTCTGAAAAGTAGACACCCGGGGCTTCCAGGAAGTATGGCTTGCGTGGATCCCCCAACGTTTCCTTACCCAGAATCCCTGCAAACCTCAATTTTAGCTGAAAAAATCACTTTTCACACATTTTTGTGTGGGAAAGTGTGGCATCACTGACCTCACACAAATTTCTTACCACCCAGCGTTCCCCCAGGTCTCCCGATACAAATGGTGCCTCACTTGTGTGGGAGGCCCAAGTACCCGCGACATGCAAGGACACAAAACGTTTGGAGGCAACATCAACATTGCCTATCAAAAAATGTTTTGGGCCCTTGCCTGTCGCGGGTACTTGACCTCCCACACAAGTGAGGCACCATTTTATCGGGAGACCTGGGGAACGCTGGTGGTAGGAAATTTGTGTGAGGCCAGTGATGCCACACTTTCCCACACAAAAATGTGTGAAAAAAGTGATTTTGTCAGCTAAAATTGAGGTTTGCAGGGATTCTGGGTAAGGAAACGTTGGGGATCCACGCAAGCCATACCTCCCTGAAGCCCCTGGGTGTCTACTTTTCAGAAATGTGTGGGTTTGGTAGGTTTCCTAGATGGTTGCCGAGCACAGGACCAAAACCCAGGTGACTCCCTGCAAAACCAGGTCGTTTTGTGAAAGGCCATTTTGAGGTCGCCTCACTACGTTGTGGGCCCTTGCCTGTCGCGGTACTTGGGCCTCCCACACAAGTGAGGCACCATTTTATCGGGAGACCTGGGGGAACGCTGGGTGGTAGGAAATTTGTGTGAGGCCAGTGATGCCACACTTTCCCACACAAAAATGTGTGAAAAAGTGATTTTTTCAGCTAAAATTGAGGTTTGCAGGGGATTCTGGTAAGGAAACGTTGGGGGATCCACGCAAGCCATACCTCCCTGGAAGCCCCCGGGTGTCTACTTTTCAGAAATGTGTGGGTTTGGTAGGTTTCCTAGATGGCCGCCGAGCACAGGGCCAAAACCCAGGTGACCCCTTGCAAAACCAGGTCGTTTTGTGAAAGGCCATTTTGAGGTCGCCTCAATACGTTGTGGGCCCTTGCCTGTCGCGGGTACTTGGGCCTCCCACACAAGTGAGGCACCATTTTTATCAGGAGACCTGGGGGAACGCTGGGTGGTAGGAAATTTGTGTGAGGCCAGTGATGCCACACTTTCCCACACAAAAATGTGTGAAAAAGTGATTTTTTTCAGCTAAAATTGAGGTTTGCAGGGATTCTGGGTAAGGAAACGTTGGGGATTCACGCAAGCCATACCTCCCTGGAAGCTCCCGGGTGTCTACTTTTCAGAAATGTGTGGGTTTGGTAGGTTTCTCTAGATGGCCGCCGAGCACGGGGCCAAAAACCCAGGTGACTTTGCAAAACCAGGTGGTTTTGAGATAGGCAATTTTGATGTCGCCTCACTACGTTTTGGGCCCTTGCCTGTCGCGGTACTTGGGCCTCCCACACAAGTGAGGCACCATTTTATCGGGAGACCTGGGGGAACGCTGGGTGGTAGGAAATTTGTGTGAGGCCAGTGATGCCACACTTTCCCACACAAAAATGTGTGAAAAAGTGATTTTTTCAGCTAAAATTGAGGTTTGCAGGGGATTCTGGGAAAGAAACGTTGGGGGATCCACGCAAGCCATACCTCCCTGGAAGCCCCCAGATGTCTACTTTTCAGAAATGTGTGGGTTTGGTAGGTTTCCCTAGATGGCCGCCTGAGCACAGGGCCAAAACCCAGGTGACCCCTTGCAAAACCAGGTCATTTTGAGATAATGTGTTGTTTATTTCTGCAGCGTGAAAATTTTGGCACAATATTGCAAGGAAAATGTGACAGACATTTTGAGGTTTGCAGGACATTGTGGGTACCATAACTTGTTGGGATCCACAAGAGAGATATCACCATGTACTCCCATGGGTGTTTCGTTTACGACAATATCTACAGTTGGTAGGTTATTCTTAGACGGAATGTACACCTTGGCAGACAGACTAAAAAGACAAAGATTACTGCACAGCCATCTATTCCTCAAGCACACACACATACTGGTTGGATTTGGCATGAGGGCAAGTGATGGTTCAGTATATACAATTGTATTAACAAGAGATTTCACAAAAATGAAATGCACTGTCAATAATTGAAAGGACAAAAACGGAACCAGTGACTCGCAGCTCGTGAGCTGTAAAGCCACGTCAAGGCCCCAACCGCTTTACAGGCCATTCACACACCTTTCATACGTGATACACACAAGACCATTCACACCACCAGGCACGAAACAAACATATTACAACATTCACAAAAAGGGACAAGGTACACCCTGCTTGAGAAAGACAAAAAAAAATATTACTGCACAGCCATCTAATCCTCAAGCACACACACACATACTGGTTGGATTTGGCACGAGGGTGAGTGATGGTTCAGTATATACAATTGTATTAACAAGTGATTTCACAAAAATGAAATGCACTGTTAATAATTGAAAGGACGAGAAACTGAACCATTGACTCACAGCTCGTGAGCTGTAAAGCCACGACAAGGCACCAACCTCTTTACAGGCCATTCATACACCTTTCATACGTGTGACAAATACAAAACCATTCACACCACCAGCCGCGGGCCCATCACATTACAACACTCACACCAGCAGACAGCGCCATTCAAGGGCCCATCACTTTCACACGCCCACATTCCTAACACAGCAACCACACAAGCTGATGGATTGCGTGGAGTGTCGCTCGGCTAGCAGTGTGTGTAGTGACCAGCAGCAAGTCACTACTCACACACTGCCAGCCGAGCGCCAGTCCAAGCACACCGCCAGCCAAGCGCCACTCCACGCACACCGCCAGCCAAGCGTCACTCCACGCACACCGCCAGCCAAGCGCCACTCCACGCACACCGCCAGCCTAGCGCCACTCCACGCACACCGCCAGCCTAGCGCCACTCCACGCACACCGCCAGCCTAGCGCCACTCCACGCACACCGCCAGCCAAGCGCCACTCCACGCACACCGCCAGCCAAGAGCCACTCCACGCACACCGCCAGCCAAGCGCCACTCCACGCACACCGCCAGCCAAGAGCCACTCCACGCACACCGCCAGCCAAGCGCCACTCCACGCACACCGCCAGCCAAGCACCAGCCTACACACACCACCTTCACATTTAGGATTTTTTTATACAAAAAGAAAACACAAACAAATTGCAAATAGATACAAATCTACTAACACAAAATCAGAAACTAAATACATTGCACTAATGCCAACTTTGAAACAGAACAACAATTCTTAAACATTACAGACCAGGCAGTTCACTTTACCACTCATGGTTGCTCCCAATAATTCTTTTGCTTGTGGTACGCTCTATAACAAGCAGGCACACACAGCCCAGGGTTAGAAGGACACTCAGGGCAGTACATACGAGTCTCCTTCCGCGTACCTCTTCGCCAACAGACTCTACATCTCCTAGTGGGAAAGTCTTTTGAGGGTGTAGGAGGAATGTGATCAGGAAAGTGGCGATCTTTCAATCGAGCCACATCCTCCACCACTCCAACTCTAGGAACACTTGCCTGTTCCACAACAACAAGGCTGCCTATGACAGACTGCTGAAACTGAACAAAAGTCAACTTTGACGCAGGAGAACACTCCTTGAACACAACAAAAGCATTGAAAGTTGCTAAATTGAAGAGATGGATGGCCAACTTCTTATACCAAATGTAAGACTTACGAATAGCAGTGTAAGGTTCCAACCTCTGATCTACTCTATCAACACCACCCATGTGCTTATTGTAGTCTAAAATGCACACAGGTTTGCGCACTTCAGCAATCTGACCCCAAACAGCCACAGGTGAAGTACTCTCATCATGGATGGTAGTCAGCATGTACACATCCCTCCTGTCCACAAATTTCACAGCTAGCAGTTCCTCACTACGCAAGGCACTGCACTGTCCCCTCTGAAGTTTTTTGCAAACAAGCTCTTTTGGATAACCTTTACGGTTAGAGCGGATTGTGCCACAAGCAAAAGTGTCCACTTTGAACAATTCCTTAAACAATTGCACAGCAGTGTAGAAGTTATCAAGGTACAAATGGTGGCCTCTGTTAAACAGTCCTCTAGCAAGATCCCACACAATTTTCTCTGAAACTCCAAAAGTGGACGGACAACCAGGGGGTCAATAGTGGAATCCCTACCAGTGTACACACGCAAATTAAAAACATATCCTGTCCTACTCTCAGACAACATATACAGCTTAATTCCATAGCGTGCCCTCTTGCTAGGAATGTACTGCCTAAAACCAAACGGCCCTTGAACAGGACCAAAGACTCATCAATAGATATTTCTTTCCCTGGAGTATAGATCTCTGAAAATCGATCTACAAAGTGATCAAGAACAGGCCGAATCTTAAAAAGACAGTCACATTCAGGGTGATCTCGTGGCAACGCCAAACTATTATCAACAAAATGCAGCATCCGAAGCAAAAGTAAATACCGATCACGAGTCATAACTGCAGGAAATATGGCCGTTGCCATCAAGGGACTGGTAGACCAATATGAACCCATGGACGGCTTCCTTATCAAACCCATCAAAAAGTCAAACCCAAAAACTTCTTCATCTCTTCCAGATTTGTGGGACTCCACCGGGTAGCTCTAGAATGGGGCCTAAGTCTGGCACTGTTGTCCCTCAAAAACTGTTCAGCATACAAATTAGTCTGCTCAACAATCTCACCCAAAAATACATCATCCATAAACAACTGAAAATACTGTATAGGCAAATAATGTTCACAATCCACTCTACACCCTGCATAACCACTAAAGGCAGGCAACACTGGCTGCACCATGTTTGGATCAACCCAGAGTCCAGCACTTCCAGTAGGAAGCCTAGCAGCCCCAGGCTGCAATCCAGATGCCTCTTGCACCATCGGCACAGTAGTATCCTCCTCTAAATCAGGCACTTCATCTGCACTGAGAGTACCTTCATCATCCGATGATTCCATGTGGAGAGAAAACTCACTGCCTGAATCTTCCCCTCCCTCCTCTCCCTCAGACGCACTGTCAGTCTCATAATCCTGCTCAGAGGAAAATTCAAGAAGCAAACCAACCACCTGCTGAGCAGTAATTCTACGGCTAGCCATAATGCTTACTAATAAAGGTTACTTGTCAAACAAGTCAACAACAACAAACCCTTTGTAAAAAAAAAAAGAAGTAAACAAAATGTAGCTTTCTCACAAAGACCTATATACTCCAACACTATACCACTCACGTGACAGAAGCAGCTAGACTCACCACCACCTACTCTGCACAGACACAGTAAGGATCAACAATATCCCACTAAAAAAGAAGAAGAAAAAAATTACACATAAGACAATGCAAAACATCGCAAAGAATTTCATGCTCTGAACACTAACAAATATGCTGCCATTATGACACCACTTACAAAAAATTCATTCATGCATGACAATAATACTCATTTGGAGTACACACAACAAAAATATTTTTCTTACCAAATAAATGCAATTACGCAAAACTGCAGAACAACCACTGCCGAAACCGCAAACAGGAATCAAAAGCTTTACACTAGAATAAAAGGAGAAAAAAAACATTACAATCACATATGCAAATAATGCACCAGTCCACACACAATCCACCAGCCAAGCTAAGGAGTAGGTGGGCCAAAGAGTATAAATAAAATATTCACCCCCATAAAAGGGGAGCAACCCTTGCCCTTTTGGCCACTCCCCAACACAAAAATTTAAAAAACCCTGGTGTCTAGTGGCTTCTGCCCTCCCTGGGGGCAGATGGGCCTAAAAACATACTGCTATTCTGCCACCCAAGGGGTCACTCTCCACAAATAAATGCCTGGTGGACTAGTGGGAAGATACCTTTATCTTCCGCACACGATCTCTCACTACTCAACTCTACTCTCAACTCTATTCACAACTGGATGTTAGCTCACCAACTCATTCTGAATCCCGCCAAAACTGAATTCCTCCTCCTCTCTACCTCTCTCTCACCTCCTCCTGTTCAATCTTGGATGGATCAGCTGAACCTACTCAACAACAAACCCATCATTGTCGACAGCGCTAAATCCCTAGGTGTCATTCTTGACAAAAGACTCAACCTAATCTCCCACATCAACTCTATTGCTAAGAACGCACGTTACCAGTTGCGCCTTCTATGGGGGATCCGTCGGTTCTTCCCGGAGAAAGACTTAAAAACCTTGGTACAATCTCTGGTTCTCTCAAGACTGGATTATTGCAATTCTCTTCTGACGGGCCTACCCAAATCCCACCTCTCCCCTCTCAAATCCATCCTCCAATCAGCAGCTCGCTTCATTTCAGGGTCTAAACGAAGCGACCACGTCACTCCTATCCTGTCCTCTCTTCGATGGCTTCCGATCGAGGCAAGATCTATTTACAAAACTGCCTGCATCACACACAAAGCCTTACACACGTCCTCCCCTCGTTACCTGGCGAATAAATTTAAATTGTCCGGTGGCTCGCAATGCGGAAAAGCTTCTGCTTGCGCACCCCGCCCCCCCTCTTCAAAAGGGAAAGATCGATGGCGCAATCCAGTGAGAATCGCTTCCCCCATTGCTCCGTGCCACCTCCTCTACCCGGATCTTCAAAGCTGACCTCAAATCTCTTCTCTTCCAAAGACACTATACTTTCACTCTCAGCCCCTCTAGTTCGCTCTTTATTGTGTTCTAAGTGCCACTTATTGCAGTATACCTCTATATCACGCACATGTGTGTGTGCCCGGAAGCTGTTTCAGCCCGGGCTGCCACACACGGGGGGGGTGTATGCACTGCCAGCAACCTGCCAGGCCAGTGCACAACACTTGCCCGATTCAAGGCCCAGGGGGGGCAGAGCACCAAAAACATATGGCCCCCAAAAGGGGAGCGACCCTTGCCCAAGGGGCCGCTCCCCGAAACAGTATTTACACATTTAAAAAAAAAAAAAAGAAATTCCCTGGTGTCTAGTGGGCATTCCTGCTGCACGATCGCATGATCGTGCAGCAGGAATGCACAAAAGAGGCATCGAGGGAAAGGAAAGGGTTTTCCTTTCCCTCGATGCCTCTTTTCTTTCAAACCCCCTCCCCGAGCCAAAACTCACCTGATTTCCCGACGCGCTGGAAGCAAATGGCTTCCAGCGCGTCGGGAAGAAAGGGAACCCTCAATGACATCAGCGCGCCTCACGCGCTGACGTCATTGATGGGGAGGGCGGGGAGGCAGGGAAGCCCTTCCCCTGCCTCCCCCAAAAAAAACTAACGATCGGATTCCCACGGGGGAGCGCCAGCGCTTCCCCCGTGGGTGGTCTTATGACGAGCTGGACTCGTCATGAGCACACGACCACTGTGTGCCATGACAAGTCCAGCTCGTCATAAGCATCGAAGAGGTTAAAAGGTAAGACGTGTACTTTTAAGTTTTCATCACTTACACATGCACTTTCAGACCCATACACCCAGTTATAAACCCATTCACCCACCTATACAGTTACTCACATTCCTATTTAGAAAACCATTTAGCCACTTTCACAGCTGTCAGACAGTGACAGAATCCCTTACACATTCACTCACACAGTACTTATGTATGCACTACTAATAAAGCCACTTGCATACACAGTTACACACCCAAAAACCCAATAACACAGCCAGTTACCAATCAATTCAGCCACTTTCATACCCATTTAGACTCCCATATAGTAACTAAGACACCCAGTCACATGCTGAGACACCCAGGGGCATATTTACAATTGAAGTGGCGGAGCGTGGTGTTAGCCTTCTTGGCTTAACGTCACGCTCTGCCACTTCTAAAACGCAGGGCTGCACCATATTTACAACAATATGGTGCAGCCCTGTGCTCCATCCTGCGCTGGTGCTAAATTTAGCTGCCTAGTGCCAACACAGGCACCTAGCACCATAGTGCAATGGTGTCTGCATTGCAGGTGAAGATTGTTTATGTGCAGGAGGGTGTCCCTTCCTGCACATAAACAATCTTTAAATGGCGTTTTGTAACTTCTATGTGTGCTGCTTAATGCAGCATACAAAGAAGGTTCAAAACGTAATTTTTTTTATGATTGTTTATGTGCCGGAAGGAACACCTTCCTGCACATAAACAATCAATGGCGTTTTGCTGTTTCCATGTATGCTGCACAACGCAGCACACATAGAAACAGCAAAAACGAGGAGAAATTAAACATTTCTCCTCGTTGTGCCAGGGCAAGACCTGGTCTTAATTTAGGTGCTGCCCCATATTTACGCCACCCTTGTAAATATGGGGCAGCGTCAAAATCAACGGGTGTTGCGGTGGAACGGCCACCGCAACACCCATTGCCCTCCCCTTTCACGCTAAATATAGAGTGAAAGGGTGCCTTATTTACAAGTCAGCGTTAAGCCACGTTAAGTGGCTTAACGCTCCCGTGTAAATAAGGCGAAGCTCCTATTGCCACCACAATGTCATGAAAAGTGACGTTGTGGTGGCGATAGGAGCTTGTAAATATCCCCCAGTTTGCCTTAGGAATCTGAACAATTTGCCACTGCTAGATTGTGGTAAACTATGTGTGCTTGTCCTCTAAACATGGTTTGATTGAGTAAACCACAATTAGGAAATTTAATTATTCTGTAAGTCCGTACGTACTAGAGTGCACTACCCAAGCCCAGGGCCTGTAAATTAAGTGCTAGTAATGGGCCTATAGCACTAACAGCGTAATGTTTTTTTCTAATTTTTTGGGGAAGAAAATAAACAAGGATTAAAAGGGGTAATGGAAGGCAACTGGGAAGAAGAAAACACGATGGTTGAATGGGGAGCACAAAAGAAATTAACAACGGTGATTCTTCACTGCATCCAGGTATGCAGCCACAGATGACGCCTTGGAAGCCACTGGCATCTGGCATTTGCCACAGTGAGTGACAATCTCAGATGACTTCTCGTAAACAGTTATAACAGTTATAACAGCCAATGGCAATGCTTCCCTCAAGGCTCTTGCAGATGATGATTGTGCTCCTTCTCCACTTGCCTTGCCTTGTCTCCAATTTTATGTGTTTTTCCATGGATGATTTTAAGATGCTTCCAAATGGAATTTGTCCCATGGAAATACTTCTTCCCCACTCTCTTGACAATTGCTTACCACAGATATTGTACTGGACAAACTTGGCACTAATGTTTTTGTCACCCGAAGGAATACTGAAATTTTTCCAAACATCACTCTACTTTTTTCTAGGTTGCATCTGTTTTTCCTCATTTATTCAATTTGATCCTTGTAACGTTAAAAGTTTGCTTTTCATAAAAAACTGATGTAAGTGATCATATGGACACTCTGCAGAACTGAGCATTAAAAATAACTTGGTGCTCCTAAATTTTGCAAGATACAGTTAAACTGACCGTGAGAATGATACCAATACTTATTTGTGTTACGTTGGCATGCTATAAAATTTATCATTGGGTTGTTAGTGTAGCCAATGAGAAGTTAAGGTTTGGGTGTTTTATTGTATTTGTAAATAGTTAAATAAGTTATGTTTTGTTTATTTGTTAATTGTTTGGTCTATTGTTTGGTTTAAATTGTATTGCAATGTGTTAATAAAATGTATTTGTAAAGTTATAAAATTGTTTATTTCTCATTTGAACTTATGGGTTGCAAATACAGGCATCTGGTATTTTGGACAGGGTGTTACCATATCACTTAATTTGTCTCAGAAAGCTGGTATGCTAATTTGTTGCAATTTTGATGCTTCTCCCAAGGCTTCTGTTGATGACAAATGGGCTTCTCCTGCACTTTCCTTCTCACACATGAGACAATGGTTTGCATCAATCAATTGCATGTCCTTTCATGAATGGTTTTTATATGTTTTCACATGGAACTTGTGCCTTGGGAAAACTTCTTCCCAGTACCTCTTCATAAGGTTTTTGTGCAGATGTTGCATTGCACAAGTTTTGCCAACACTTTCTTTTCACTGGATGGAATTGTGAAAAACTTCCATACGTCAATCTCCTTCTTGGCAGGTGGCATGTCTTTCTCCTGATTAGTGTAAATTCTGAAATAAGTTATTTTAGGTTTATTTATTTATTTTTAATTTGTTTATTGGCATTTAGAAAAAGTACATAGGATTCAATATACAAATATCTGTGGCCGTATATCACATTAAAAGGCATTGATCAAAATACAACAATATACAACAAAACCAAAGGGAAGCAGCACAGCTTGATCACATGTTTGAATCATATATCATAGCACATATAGGCAGAACAAGGCATTGTTGTTCGGACACATGTTACGCGGCATTTCAAAATATAATAACCTGTTGTGAGATGAGCCACAGTGTAGTCACAATAAACATATCATAGGGTACCAAATTAACTATTGGTCGAATCTTTGATCTAGTTTGTGGGTAAGTGTTGTAGCGTGTTCTTGAGCTGAATTAAAAACAGTCAGCCAAGCCAAGAAGGGTCCCCAAATATCTCTGGGTCTAGATGCCAGTGGTAATAATTCCCAGTAAGTTTTTAATTGTTCTTGACAAAATGTGACTTCTAGGATCCATGTCGTAATGACGGGGGAGGTACGTTTGCCCCAGTGCATCGTGACTCTGCGCTTCGCTAGCAATAGGAGCTTAGCTAGTAGCTTGCCACATCCGATTGGGGCCTCCTTGACATACCCTAAAAGGCCTACTTTAGGTGATGGAGTCAAATAGATCTCCAGTATTTCACTTATCTTTTGAAACACCTCCCTTCAGAATTCCGCAATTACAGGGCAGCTCCAGGCCATGTGGAGAAACGAAGCATTGGGGGCCCTGCATCTCCAACAGTTTGTATCAGGAAAGAGTCCCATGCGTTTAAGCTGCGTGGGTGTCTATAGATGCGATGCAAGTATTTAAAATCTACAAGCCGCAATTTGTAGCTGGGTGAAAGCATCTCTATCTGACCACAACAGAACTGCCATTGGTCTTCTGGCATAGGTTCTTCCAAATCGGAATTCCAACCCTCTAGAGCCTTTGGCTGTGTTACCTGGGATGTGCATTGCATGGAGTTGTATAGCCTTGTGATAAGTTTACTAGGGGATGGATTGGAGAGCATTGATTCTAAGGCCGAGAGAGTGACTGGGGGGGACGGGAATGTGTCATGTAGTTTGCGACATGTACCTCTGATACTGCAGTATAACAATAAATCAGAGACTCTGGAGTTCCCATCGAGATCCGCTGTGGGAGGACTTATAAAGGTATCATTTGGATATAGGTCAGCGAATGTATCCCAGCCCATGCTGTGCACGCGCGTAGAATTTCCCCTGTCGCCCAGTATTGGCAGCTGTGGATTTTGGGCAAGTATAATGGATGGTGCATATAATATCGAGTGCCCCACCCGGTTACGGAGCCTGTCCCATGCCCAGCGCAGTGTTTCAGCTGTGTTTAAGGTAGTGTGTTGTCGTCTATAGGGTTGATACAGAGCTACCGTTAGTGGTACCAGGGCTTCGCTGTCGGCTTCGTCTGCCACATGAGGTTGAAAAGGGGTTGGAAACATCCAATGGTGTAAGTACTGTGCTTGTGCGCAGAAAGCAAATAGGGCCAGGTCCGGTGCGCCCAATCCACCCTGACCTAATGGAAGCGTTAGTACTTCCCACGATATACGTGGCTGTTTCCCTGCCCATACCAGTGAAATCATTAATGATCTAAGAGTTTTCAGAAAAGACTGAGTTATTTGTAACGGCAGGTTGCCAAAGATATATAATAATTACGGCAATACTATCATCTTGGCAATCGCATTACGACTGGCCAGTGAAATTGGGAGCTTAGTACAAATGACAATTTTTCCCTCTAACCATGAAATTGCGCGACCATAGTTCATGCCTCAGAGTTCCTGTATGCTAATGCTCAGCCATATCCCCAGGCATCGGACCAGCCCTGACACCCACTGTATGGGATAGTCAGGCTCAAAGGGGACTGTTGAGTGTGTGAGTGGGAGTAAGGTAGATTTAGCCCAGTTGATTTGTAGGCTTGAGAGTCCTCCAAACTTAGTGAGTTCGCGAAGGACTGGATTCAAGTTTTCTATCGGGTCTCTTAGATATAATGTGATGTCATCAGCGTATAAAGAAATTATGAAATCTCTGGTCGAGAAGTCTAACCCACGCGTTTTATGATGTTGTCTGATTCTTGCGACAAGAGGCTCCATAGCAATGGCAAACAGGAGGGGTGACAAAGGACACCCCTGCCTGTAATGTTGAATGGGGCTGATATCAACCCATTCGCTCGTAATCTAGCGGTCGGTTTCGAGTACAATAGCCTGATTTGCTTAATGAATAGGGGGCTTAATCCCAATCTGGCCAGAATGGTAAAAAGATACGGCCATTCCAGTGAATCAAAAGCCTTGGTGGCATCAAGGAATGCCACCAAGGCTGGGGTCTGGGGTTTGAGCTGATGCAACACAGAAAAAAAGGTTCTCAAATTATGCGACGTAGATCGCCCCGGTATAAACCCGGATTGATCGGGTCTGGCGATAAGAGTTAGGAGAGGTTGCAGTCTATTTGCTAGAAGTTATGCTTAGATTTTATTATCAATGAGAGAAAAAGGTCTATACGAGTCACATCGATTTGGGGATTTGCCAGGCTTAAGTAAAGTTAAAATAACAGCTTCCCGAGTAGTTGGGGGGTGTGAGCCATTCTGTAACAACTCTTGATACATTTCCATGATATGAGGTGCAAGGAATGTGGCATAACACTTGTAGAAGGCGGTGGTCAGGCCGTCTATGCCCGGGGCTTTATCAGCAGGGAGACTGTTTATCACCTGCACTATGTCATCCACAGTGAAGGGCTCATCGAGGTATTCCCAATGTGTGTTGCTGAGCCAAAGTAGCTCCAGTGAATCCAGGTAAGCTGTAAGTTCGCTATCTATTTGGGGTGTCGTGGAGGTGTATAGCGAGGCGTAGAATTCTGTAAAGTGGTTATGTATCTCCTTTGGGCCTCTAATTGGTTTATCACCGTTGTCTAGAATTTCAGTTATATATGGAGAGCTGTGCGAGGGTTTAAGAATGTTAGCCAGCATTTTGCCTGGCCAGTTGCCTTCCCCATAACGCCTAGCTGTGGCATATTTCCCCAGGAATTTTATTTCCCTGTTTGCCTCTTCCTCAAACTCTGAAATTTTCCCACGTATAGGTGCTAAGTGTGATGGGTCGTTTGTGTCAAAGTATTTGAGTTCCATATCTCTGATATCAGTTTCCAACTTCTGTATAGTACGTCGTATGGCTTTTAACACTCCCGCTTGTCGGGCGATACATTTCCCTCTGATGACGACCTTGAGGGCCTCCCAGAGTGTTGAGGGGGATGATACTGAGCCTTGGTTCAAAGAAAAATATTCAACGATATCACCCCTTATTTCTTCCTGAAATGCTGCATCAAGCAAAGCATAGGGAGGAAGTCTCCACAAGAACTCGCGTTTAATTGACGTGGGGAGTGTCACCTTAAGGGTACACGGGGCATGATCGGATAAGGTTCTCGGTAAGTGGATTGCTTCCGCTGTCCATGTTGCTACGTCACCCGTTACTATCCAGCAGTCCAGTCTGAACCAGGAGTTGTGTTGTGCCGAGACCCAGTTTCCCTCCCTGCTTTGAGGGTTCCTCTGTCTCCAAATGTCAACTAGTTGATTATCTGACATAATCGTATTAAGTGCGTGGCATGAACGGGGTGAAGGGTACGCGCGGATCCTAATCTGTCCATTTCAACACATAAGATAGTATTGAAGTCTCCCCCCATATGATAGTATCACAGCCTAGAGCAACCACCTTAGCCCAAACATCATAAAAGAAATCAGGATTATCTACATTTGGCCCATAGATTGCAAGCATGACTAACTTCGTTCCGCCCAGGGTCCCTTGTAATATAATAAATCTGCCCTCTGTGTCTATATGTGAATATGTCATTGTCCAGTCTACCCCTCTACGTATTAAGATTGCAACTCCCCTCGCATAGTTCGAGTAGATAGAGGAGTAGCTTTCGCCCCATTGTTTCAATTTACTCGAGTCAGTGGAGTTTAAATGTGTTTCCAGAAGAAAACATATGTCTACATTTTGTCTGGTGAGGTAAGCTTGAACCAGTCGTGCTTTTCTGTGGTTGTTTAAACACCGAACATTCCAGGTTAGGAAAATGTAGGTCGTCATCTTAGTCAATTAGTGGTCGGGTGTGTAGCTTCCACGAATTTTCCGATGTGGTTCTAAGGGACGTGTTCTGTATTCTCATTATCACTGAGAGTATACTGAAGGAACTTCCATAGTGTTTAGTGCGTCTAGCATCCGTATTATAGTGTGTACTAGTCAGATTGGCCATGTAGTGCTGACTGTCTGCTTCCGAGAGAACCAATAACAACCCCCTAACATCCCCTCCACCCTCCACCCACACCAACCCCCCAATTAGGTCAAGCAATTGAACCCTCCCTCCCCCAACACAACAAATAGTACAATGAACATTTGTACAGTCCCAAGGGAGATCTCCCGGGGTCATGGGGTCGCCGGCGAACTACCCAACAGTAAGGAAGGGTGGCCAAACCATAAGTCCGTGGCTAAAGGGTGCGTCCCCCTCAATTTTACTAGACTGTGCCCAGCAGTTCAATGAGGCAGAGCCCCGGATTATTCCCACCCATCCCGATACCTTATTGTGGACTTTATATTGGTTATCAGCAGTAGCTAGAGTGCATCAGATGAGTTGATAAGCTTCAGTCATTATCGCTCAGAGTGGCTTCAGATGCATTACGACTAGTTTGAGATGGAGTGCTTTGTTTCGATTTGTCAATATGCCTGTCAAATTTGAGCGCTGATTTTGCATCAGTGAAGTAATGCAGCATTCCATCATGTGTGACCTTCAATTTTGTGGGGTAGAAGAGTGCGTAGGCTGTGCCGGACTTTTGTAGGAGAAGTTTAGCTGGTCCAAATTCACGTCTGGCTGCTTGCACTGTGGGTGTGAAGTCCGGAAAAAGGATATATTGTTCCCTTGATGAATTATATTGCCCTTCTCCCTAGCACTCCACAGAACCACATCTCTGTCTCTATAGTTTAGCAAGCGAGCGACAATGGATCTGGGAGTGGCGCCCACTGCAGGTCTGGGGCCCAGAGTCCGATGTGCTCTTTCCACTATGAACATAGTAGATAGGTCTGGTCCGAATAATTCATGTAGGAGGCTCGCTACATACGTTTCCATTTTAGAGATAGCAGTGGTCTCCGGAATGCCGGTAATGCGGATGTTATTCCTCCTCAAGCGTGCCTTAAGATCTTCATTTTTAGCTCTGATAATGTTTAAGACTTTCTCCATGTGTAATAAGTGTTCCTTCGATTCTACTTGATAGTCATGTGCAGCAGACATTCTGTTCTCCAGTTGGTCTACATGGGTGTCGTGGGTATCCACGCGTTTCTGTACTTGGTCAAGTTGGGGGGTGAGCTTGTCTAGCTTATTGTCAATCGCTTTAAGGCTGGTTTTTACATCTAGTAGACTGCTCCGCAGATCATCATCTTGCCTGTCTTGGGCGTCACTCGATATAGCCTCTGCATTTTGTTCTGCTCCGGTTTCAATATTACGAGTAAGTCTCCTGTTTTCAAACGACAGTTTAGATTGCTTTGCGTCGTTTTTCCCCATTTTCCCTCTTTAAGTTGAGGGATCGTGGTCGTTCATGCACGTGCTGTATGTCAAGTCCGGATTCTGGCAGCATATATCAATATTGTAATCTCGTCTGATAGGCCAGAGACTGAGTGCCTACTCTAGTTCAGAGAGTCCCCCGTTCGATCAATGACGGATTTTCTAGAATTTCAGCTGTCGCAGATATCAATGCTTTGTTTCGATTTGTCAATATGCCTGGCAAATTTGAGCGCTGATTTTGCATCAGTGAAGTAATGCAGCATTCCATCATGTGTGACCTTCAATTTTGTGGGGTAGAAGAGTGCGTAGGCTGTGCCGGACTTTTGTAGGAGAAGTTTAGCTGGTCCAAATTCACGTCTGGCTGCTTGCACTGTGGGTGTGAAGTCCGGAAAAAAGGATATATTGTTCCCTTGATGAATTATATTGCCCTTCTCCCTAGCACTCCACAGAACCACATCTCTGTCTCTATAGTTTAGCAAGCGAGCGACAATGGATCTGGGAGTGGCGCCCACTGCAGGTCTGGGGCCCAGAGTCCGATGTGCTCTTTCCACTATGAACATAGTAGATAGGTCTGGTCCGAATAATTCATGTAGGAGGCTCGCTACATACGTTTCCATTTTAGAGATAGCAGTGGTCTCCGGAATGCCGGTAATGCGGATGTTATTCCTCCTCAAGCGTGCCTTAAGAGCTTCATTTTTAGCTCTGATAATGTTTAAGACTTTCTCCATGTGTAATAAGTGTTCCTTCGATTCTACTTGATAGTCATGTGCAGCAGACATTCTGTTCTCCAGTTGGTCTACATGGGTGTCGTGGGTATCCACGCGTTTCTGTACTTGGTCAAGTTGGGGGTGAGCTTGTCTAGCTTATTGTCAATCGCTTTAAGGCTGGTTTTTACATCTAGTAGACTGCTCCGCAGATCATCATCTTGCCTGTCTTGGGCGTCACTCGATATAGCCTCTGCATTTTGTTCTGCTCCGGTTTCAATATTGCGAGTAAGTCTCCTGTTTTCAAACGACAGTTTAGATTGCTTTGCGTCATTTTTCCCCATTTTCCCTCTTTAAGTTGAGGGATCGTGGTCGTTCATGCACGTGCTGTATGTCAAGTCCGGATTCTGGCAGCTTATATCAATATTGTAATCTCGTCTGATAGGCCAGAGACTGAGTGCCTACTCTAGTTCAGAGAGTCCCCCGTTCGATCAATGACGGATTTTCTAGAATTTCAGCTGTCGCAGATATCAATGCTTACACCACGCCAATCACCACTCCCACGGAGGGCTTGATCCACCCCAACAGTAAGGGTCACCCTGCGCTGGAATGTATATGCCTTGTGTTATATTAGAGGGCACACATTTATGTATTTACTGCGCCCCACGGAAGAAGCTGACGCGTCTCTGGGCGAGTGGTCGATCACACTCAGTCTATGTGCCCAGAATTTACCACACCGCCACCAAATTTGTATGGGCACTGCCTTTGTTTATGTCCAGAGGAACTGCTCAAGAGGCGATATAGTTATCTGTTGGGTTTGATTTAATATGCTCTGCAGCAGCTTGCAGAGTTAGTGTTCGAATGAGGTAATAATTACACCCTCTTCAAGGCCTCACTGCCTGCAGTCCAGGGGTCAAGTCCCCATACAGAGCCAGCAGGGAATCTATGGATATGGCACCAGAAATGTAAGGGTAATTCGCCCACCTTCACTCTGAACAGCAGCTGCGGGTGCGGAGTCCTCCGGATCGCCTTTCCGCTGCAGTTGAGAGCAGCCCGTGGCCGCCCCTGGTCTGATGCAGGATGTAGCTAATCCACCAGTGCTGGGGAGCCATCGCCCTCTTCGATCATGTAGCGCGCCTCCTCACTGCATAGGAGCTATGGGCACCCTGTCTGGGGTCTAGGATATATTCCTGTTAGCGGCCACGCCGATCTGCGGCACCAGGGGACCGTCAACCCGTCCGGCCGGCCCCGGTGAGGAAGTAACCACCACAAGCCTCCGGCAGCGCGGGTCTGCAGGTCGAATGCCGGTCGTCTCACCACAATGTGTCATGCCTCAGGTGGGGGCCACTTCAGCGAGGCTTGATGTCTCCCTCTCTTGGCTCCGAATACTTCCGCTCTCGCAGCTCGATTCAGGGCAGCGTTCTCAGGCGCGGCCAGCCAGCTGGTGTACTCAGCCGATGTCTCATTGCACGCTTCCGCATAGGCCGCAGTTACGATCCCCGCTAGGCCTGATTGTATCCGGATGCCGTACTCTGACTGCACACCTCCATCAGCCTCAGTTGTTTCAGGACAGGGGTCCCGGTCTTGACCTCTAGCTGTGCCGTATTTTTAAGCTTGGAGATCGCCCCTTACAGCCAGTATAAATGGCGGATTACGAGTTCGGCCGGCAGAGCTCACTTAGCAAGCGGCCATCTTGCTGCTCAGCTAAGCCACGCCCCCTAGGTTTATTTGTTAATTGTTTGGTTCAAATTATAATGGAATGTGTTAATAAAATGTATTTGTAAAGTTATAAAAAATGTTATTACTGAATTGAACTTATGGGTTACAAACACACCCATACAGGTACTCATACAGGAACTCATAAACCCATTGAGTTACTCACACAGGTACTGACACACCCACACAGCCACTCACACACCTACTCAAAATCCCATATAGTCACTCCTGCACCCATTTACACATGCAAACATCTACTGACAGTCTCATATACCCATACAGCCACTCACACACTGATACAGCTCCTCACACACCAAGCCATACACTGATACAGGTATTGACACACCCAGTCACACACTGATATAGCCACTCATACGCCCAGACATACACACTGCCGCACACACCCAGCTACAAACTGATACAGGCAGTCATACACTGATACAGCCAGTCACACACCTACTCACACACACAGCCATACACCAATGCAGGCACTCAAAAACACACGTACACACTGATACAGCTACTGACATACCCACTCACGCACTGATACAGCCACTGACATTCACACTTACACACCCATACACTCACTTGCACATTGATTTCCATTTTAGTATTCTAGATGACATTGCAAAACATGTGCTAATGTCTTCTTTAATACTTTATAGGATTACTCCCCTTCATGAATACTAAACTAGTCACATGTACTATTTTAATTTCACTTATACAGGGTGTGTGACATATATACATGCAAAACCTAACAAACACTTAAACACACAATTGCACAAAAACATAAAACACGTAGTTAGCTCTTTCTTTGACCAGATGGAGAGGTTCTGAAAAGAACCAGCTTATTTTCTGTTTTTTAGAACAATTTTATATTTTTTATGGTATATGTTTTTTTTGGGACCTTCACTTGCCTTCTCTCGCATCAAGCAATTGTATCATTTTTCGTGGATTGTTTTCAAATGTGTCCAAATGGAACTTGTCCCACGGGAATACTCTTGAAAAGGTTTTTGTGCAGATGTTGCATTGCACTAATTTTGCTGACACCTTCTTTTCACCAGATGGAATGGTGTAAAAATTCCATACTTCACTCTCCTTCTTTGGTCTTGGCATGTCTTCGTCCTGGTCTGTAATAGCTTTAGCCTGCGCTGGTTCTTCTTCACACATAGCTGTAGAAGTTGATATAATTCTGCTAAGATATAAAGAAAACAGGCAGCAGCACTGCTCTCAATACTATCTCTGCAGAGGTAAAATGCAAATTAGAGATGTAGGGTGTGGTTAACCATGTAGATGGGTGTGGTCCTAGTGTTATCAATCAGAAGTTCTAGTTTGGGTGTGTCCCAGTTATTGAGTGGATTCGCTGACCCAGTCGATAGATTTGTGGAACCTCCGGACTCGTGAAATTAAGAACTATGCTTAAAAACACACATAGACTCCCACATATCTACATATAAATATGTTTTCTGTGATATCATTATTAAAATCTGAAGCACCTGTATATCTATTTGCATTGCTACTGTTTTTGACGGATTCAAGGACCCGTTCTGGTAAAGTCAGAGGAATTTGAAACCATAGAGTACCTTGAGTTTTTTCTGGAATGATGGTAGGTCCATGATTCCATAAAAGAATTACAAAAATAAAAGATCCCCTCGTTTTATTGCATTAACAAAGACAGTACATAAATTGCATTACCATGAATTGTGATGTTTTACTTTTAAAATGTATAATATCAATAATTATAAGAAAAAAATACATTTTAAAGTTGTAAAACTAAAACAAAAACTAAACTAAACTTGTAGGTAAAATTGTAGTACAATGTATTCTAAAACAATCCTACAAATTCACTAAAAAAAGCAAAGGTTAAGGGACATTATAGTAAGGAAATAAAATTTTAAAAACCGTAGAAATTCACATAAAAAAACAAAGGTTACAGGGATGTTATAGTTAAGAAATTGAATTAAAAAACCTTAGAAATTCACTGAAAAAAACAAAGGTTACAGGGACGTTATAGTTAGACCCATACAGCTACTCACACACCCACTCACAGACTAATACAGCCATTCACACCCACTCACAGACCCATACAGACACACAAACACACTGTCAGAGACCCAGACATCACTCACACACTCATAAAATGACTCACACATCCACTCACAGACTCATACATCCACTGACACACCCATACAGACACTCATATACCCACTCAAACACTGATACAGCCACTAACCCACTCACCCATACACTGATACAGCCACTCACACACCCATACAGCCACTCACACAGCCATTTACACACCCAGAAAACTATTCACAAACCCAATCACAGACCCATAGAGCCACTCACACACCCACTGAGAAAACTATATAGCCAATCATACACACAGTGACCGATCCATACAGCCACTCAGTCACACACTGATATAGTCACACAGCCACTCAAATAACATCAGTTATAAATAGTATCACTCTTAAGTAGTACAGAAAGTATACTGATTTAACTTCTGTAGTAGGTTAATATATAACTTTAAATCAAACAAAAGTCTATGATACACACATTCACTTGATGATGTCATCATTTCAGTTATCATGAGTGATGTCATCAGTGATGTCACTGACAATGTCACGACAACAAATTCAACAAGGGGAGCAGCAGACATGAATTAAAAAAAAGGTAAGTAAAAATAGCGCCAAAAACCGAAAAGCTTCATTGGCAGTCAATGGTCACAATAGACCAGGACCGAAGCGCGATTTCAGGCCGACCACGATGAAGCGTGGGTCAGATATATCGTTCGACGAGGTTGGAGGTTTTACCTTGGAACTCAGTCTTTTTTCATGAAGTCAACCACCTTCAGCAGGGCAAGGCAGCAGGCTGTATTCAAGAAAGGCTCTACAAAGATAGGCATAGGACAAGGTCCCAGTGAAGCCGCTGATGTTAGTGGGTAACATTCAGAGTGGAATTTTTTTATTTCATGCCCAGGGAAGTACTCTCGCCAGTCGGCTACTTTTGGTGACTTCCCCAGTCAAGATTTTTACCTTTGGACTTGGGGCCTGCTTACGAGTTTGTCAGACAGGGTTAATCTGACACAAACATGACGGATATCCCGTCCGCCAAATTACAATTCCATTATATCCAGTGGTACTTGTAATAGAGCAGATGGGATATCCGTCACGTTTGTGACAGAGTATCCCATCTGCCAAACTTGTAATCAGGCCCTTAGTCTCTTTTTCGGAGCTCAAAGAACTCCAGGGGGACAAAGCTGTGAGCTTTGGCTGGCTCAGACTCCGGTTCACTGTACTCCTTCTAACTGAAGACACACTGAAAGAGATTTGCTGCTGCAGAGAAGCTCAGAGTGGGGGAAACCTGTTTCTTCAGTTAAGCAAGGTTGCGCCTTGGGCAGATTATCTTGGTAGGTTTGTCCCAGTCCTCTGGAGGTTTTGAAGTCCCAGGTTTTCAGAGAGGTAGGGAGAAGTCCAGTTAGACACAGCAAAGGGTTCCAGGACCACAGGAACAGCACTTGGGAGTCAAGGCTCACACCAGCAGAGGCCACCAGCAGGGTCCAGGTCTGGTCCAGTTGTAACTGGTCAGCTGGGCACTTCATGAAAAATGCCTTGTGCCACATGTGTCCTTATGGAAAACCTGGAGGTCAGCTAACTGATTCTTAGAGGCCACTTCATTGTCCTGGGTATAAGTGGGAGTAGGTACAGCCCTTCAGGTCTCCTCACAGCTCTCAAACAGCAGATGCAGTCTTTTTCTGTTCTTCCACAGTTGCAGAGTATTTTGAGGCAGGTGACTTGAGGTGCCACATTTATGTCTGGCACTAACTTGTAGGTGGGGTGACTTCTGCGCCTTTACTAACCAATAAGTAAAAGTTCCCACGGGTAAACTACCCACTTTTGCAGCAATACCTGGGTGTCTCACTGTAAAATAAATCCCACAGTAGCCCTTACTCACTAAATCCAAGATGGAGAAACCCTTAGCTCCATGTGCAATACCCGTGTCCCCACCCAGAGGTATGGCCAAGCTAATAAGTAGCCCCTCCTCTGTAGTCCCCAAACCAGTTACCCCCACTGGGTTTAGTGCTTGCCTGACTGGAAGGACCAAAGAAAGGGCCTGCCTAGGTATCCTCTGACATCTGATTACAACAGGGGAGGCACCTTTGACGTAAGTGAAATTCATGGGCACAGCTCAATTGGTCTTCCTGCCAGAAGAACATAAACGACTCCCCACAGTCAGACCATTGTCGCAGCTGTGAAAGCAGTTTGTACACTTCATTAGGGCTATTTACTTGCTGGGTGACGGATGGAGGCTAATGCAAATTAGCCTCCAGGTGATTCAGGCAGGGAAAAGGTAACTTTCCAAAAGTCCTTAACCCTTAATGCTTATTAAAAATCTGACTTCACCATTGAGTTTGGCCTTTAACAAATATTATAAATAGTCATTTAATCAATTATTTAGCTTGTCTCTAACCCGAGATAGCAGAATTAATATTTAATATTGCTTCCCAGTACTTTTGTATGGGCCAGCCAGGCTTCCTACAGTGAAAATAGCTTTTGGATTCTAGTCACTGTAAGCACATGCTAACTTTAAATGTCTATATGTCCTACTTTTAAATACCATGCACCCTGCTATGTGGGATACAAGGCCTACATAGGGATGACTTAATATTTAAAGGGAGGTTTTCTGTTGTCAAAAAGGGTTGTTTTGACAGGTCAGGCTACAGTTTTAAAACTACAGCAGCCAGTCAACAGTGGTAGACCTGCAGTCATGTTTGTTTTGTCACACCAGCTGATGGCGCAGTAGTGGTGTAGTCCATAGATGACATTTAACTTTTCATGCCACAGGTGTATTTTGGGACAGCCTATACTATAGCCCTCTAGGAAAGTTAATTAAGCTAATTAAGAGTAAGCCAATTTCAACATATTTAGGGGGTCAGAGCACATTCACTGGTACGGTTGTATACCAATTCCTTTACCATGGATGCCTTTTCTACGCATATTTTACCACACAGATGCTTTTACCAAGCAGATGCCTTTACCATGCATGGTAAGTGTTATAAGGTAAGTGAAAAAAGTTAACTTTTTTGACAGGACTATATTGTGAGGTTGTTACTATTGTTTGGATGCCAAAACCAAGCCCACCCCCAGCAATGCCAGCCAGCCTACCATCTCCACCTGGGCCCAGGTCACCACCAAAGACACCACCATGACCATGAAGAGCATTCACTCAGGAGCCCCCACAAACCCCTGCCCGCCGCATATTTTCCACAGAGCCGCCACCGCCATAGCACCCGTGCTATGACGCACCATCAACGACACCTTCGAATCCAGCACATTCCCCGACAACTGGAAACGAGCAGATGTCAAGCCCCTCCTCAAGAAGCCCTCCGCAGACCCGACAGACCTCAAAAACTACAGACCCATCTCTCTCCTCCCCTTCGCAGCTAAAGTCACCAAGAAGATCGTCAATAGCCAGCTCACGAACTTCATCGAGGACAACTCCATCCTCGACTCTTCCCAATCCGGATCTGGAGCAACCACAGCACCGAGACCGCCCTCCTCACCGCCACAGAAGACATCCGTACTCTCCTCAACCAGGGCCACATGGTGGCCCTCATCTTACTGGACCTCTCTGCAGCCTTCGACACCATCTCCCATCGCACTCTTACCGCCAGACTCCACGACGCCGGCATACAGGGAACTGCCCTTGACTGGATCCGCTCCTTCCTCACCGGCCGAACCCAAAGAATCAGACTTCCACCCTTCCTCTCCCAACCCTCAGAGATCAACTGCGGAGTACCCCAAGGATCGTCGCTCAGCCCCACGCTCTTCAACATCTACATGGCCCCCCTCGCCGCCATCGTCAGACAGCATGGACTCAGCATAGTATCCTATTCTGACGACACCCGGCTCATCCTCTCCCTCACAAGGCAACCCAACACCACCAAACTCAGCTTCCAGGAAGGAATGAGAGACGTTGCATCCGGGATGAGCAGCAGCTGTCTGAAGCTCAACTCGGAGAAGACAGAAGTCCTTGTCCTCGGACCCACCCCCTCAGCATGGGAAAACACCTGGTGGCCTTTGGCAGCCCCCCCACCCCCATGGACCACGCCCGGAACCTCAGCATCATACTCGACTCCTCCCTTACCATGACCCGACAGATCAACGCCATCTCCTCCTCGTGCTTCAACACCCTCCGCATCCTTTGCAAGACTTTCAAGTGGATCCTCCCTGAATCCAGAAAGACCGTCACCCACGCACTCATAACCAGAAGACTGTACTACAGAAATGCCCTCTACGCCAGAATCAACAAATTCCTGCTCCGGAAACTCCAGACCATCCAGAACACAGCTGCCAGGCTCGTCCTCTGCATCCCACGACACGAACACATCACCCAGCACCTACGAGACCTCCACTGGCTCTCCGTCAAGAAGAGAGCCAACTTCAAGCTGCTCACTCACGCCTACAAATCCCTCCACAACACCGGACCCCAATACCTCAACGAAAGAGTCTCCTTCCACGCACCCAAGAGAAACCTCCGGTCCGCGACCTCGCCGCAAAGACCTGGAACGAAGACCCGCTCAACATTAGATGTTCCCCCACTCTGCACACCTTCAGGAAAAGCCTCAAGACCTGGCTCTTCTGCTGATTCAGGGCTGCACGACCTGCCGCCCCCCCAGCACCTTGAGACCCTCGCGGGTGAGTAGCGTGCTTCACAAATCCCTGATTGATTGATTGATTGATTGATTGAAGAAGATAAAATGTATACTTATAACTATAACTGTGAAATTTGTAACATTTGTGTATTTTAACTTTGGTTAATATAGTTATAATAAATAACACATTCCTAACCATAACTAAGCTGTAACCTTTGTTTTTTTCATTGAATGTCAGTGTTTTTTTTAAAATGACTACAACATGAATCTATGTATCATAAAGTATTTATACTTATTGATTAATATTTTGTTGAATGAGAAATAAATGTATACATTTTTTCTGCAATTACCATAATGTCTATGGCTTGTGCTGTAATGTAGTGAAATTGTGCTGTGGTTAGAGGCAAATGTGTGATAATTTGCAACACATTTCCTACGGTATATAGTTAGACGATATAGTATTTAAAATTTGGGCTTCATTTGGCCTATGTTTGTAGCCAACACAAAGGTATAGGTTAAAATTTGTGATTTGTCATTGTTTTATGCATTTAATTTGAAAAAACACATAAAGGGCATTGAACGAGTGAGCCTAAAATATTTGATGATTATCTTTGGTGGAATATTTAATTTTTTGGCAGTTCACTGGAACAGCAGTACTACCTAGATACTACTGCGGAACTATTGTCATACATCACAGTTGTAAGAATACTTCTGATTGGTTTAAAAGTTGTTTAGTTACAGGAAACAGGAAGGAGACATCCATTTCCTCTCATTCCAAGTGTGATCCTCTAATGTGAAGGTGCTGGTTTCAGGGATAGACTTGATTTTGAAAGAGTCATTGCTGAATCTGTGGATTTCAGTAAGACTGAGGGAGAAGACCATGGACTGCAGCAGAAGCAGGTAGATGAGGAAGAATAGACTATCCTTGAAGTAGAGCAAGAGGTCGAGTGGTATAAGCTCCTCAAGGAGTCAGTCGTTTGGCAGTTCTTCTGAATTCCAGCGGGGAGAAGAAAGTTAATGCCAAGCTGGTAACATGTACTTTGTGCCAGAAAGTAAAATCACAGGGTACACACCAGCACTTTTCCTTTGAAACTACTGCCATGAAGAAACATTTGGAGTCTATCCATGTTGCATGATTTGCCCGTGCTCAGAGGAGGCGTGAGTTACAGGAGGCTGCAGCAGCGGCCACAGGTACCATCCCTGTACCCCCTTAACCTCAGCAGTGTCACATGCACTTCCACCTGCACTTGCTACATCTGCTCCAGCCTCCATACCTGCACCTAGTTCCATGGTGCCAGTGCACCTACTGAGACAGGACCAATATATAGTGGAAACATACACAACTACGGACACTTGTTGTTTGTTATGACACACTGAAATTGTGGCGGGAAAAGGACTTAAACATCCATCTGGAGCTAGTGATAGCTCATAGGTGTCCTCCTCAGAATCATTAGGTATTTATTTCCTCCTGTTTATTGTACTTGTCCATCCCATTGTTTTTTTGGTTATTTTGTTGGTCACATTGACCTGTTCACCTGATTGAAAAATATTTACAAATTACTGAAAATATCATACAAATACAAAAAGAAGAAAAAAAGTTCTTGTAAGAACTAACAAATATTTCTATTTTTTAAAATGAGCTGGTGTTAATAATAAACAGATTTCTTTCAGATAAATGAAAACTCCTATGGACTCAAATATAGTGATAAAAGGTAAGTGAAAGGTAATTTAAATATGTGGGGTTAATTCAAAAGCAGTGGCTTGCAGGATATGTAATCGAGTAGGTTGTTCACCATTAGCTTGTATTTAAGGTGTTTAAAGTTCATTCAAGTGTTATGGAGGTGATTAATTGTAGGTATACTGCTATTATTTGTAATGAGTGGAGTGATGTACACTGGAATGTTTTGAAACATACTGGAGCATTATACAGTGTGAATTAAGTTTAGTGTGGGACACACAAATTGGATGTTTAGTGGAATGTCATACATAGAAGTGTCAATTTGTATATTGCAGTGCCATATGTTTCAGTTGACTGAGGTGTGATGTAATTTTGTGATGTATTCTACAGTACAGTGTATGGTGATGTTGTACAGTCATACAAATGGAAGCTGAGTGTGATATAGTATAGAGACACATTAAGTAATGTGTAAAGTAAATATATAAACAAATACATACATTGGGCCCGATTCACAAAAGTAATCTGAGACAAAATCTTAACTTTACGACTTTCGATATTCACAAAGGGCATTTAGTAGTAGTAAAGTTAGGATTTTGTATTAAGTTTGTCTTAAGTTTTGGTCTTAAGACAAAATCCTAACTTAAGTTCAACTTAAGTTTAACTTAAGACCAAAACTTAAGACAAACTTAAGACAAAATCCTAACTTTACTACTACTAAATGCCTTTTTGTGAATACCGAAAGTCGTAAAGTTAGGATTTTGTCTCAGATTACTTTTGTGAATCGGGCCCATTATTCTTTCCCTCTTTTGTATTTCTCAGATAAAAGTAACATTTCTGCCACACTAGTATGTCACAATTTACAACATTCAAAGTTCAAGATGATCATATGGTGGGATTAGTCATCATTAAACACAGGGAAAAAACACATCTATTGGATTGTGAAAATCCCCATGTATGATGTGCATGTCCAACTGTTAAAACATCTCTCTATGTGACATTATACATGGTCAGCTGTAAAAGGCACCTATATTTAGAGTAGATGACATAACATTCTATGCCACATAATGATATATCAACTCATTTCTATAACTCCATCTTTGGAACTGCCTTGTATATTTATCACAATGTTAACGATGTAGAAGATAATTTTGGAAATAAAATTAACATGTTACTATGTTGTAAATTTCTGGCAGTCTGTGCTTAAAAGTAAGAGTTCATAGTAGTAAAAAGGTTTGGGATGAGGCAGAGAGCCTGTTAGTTGAATGAATAAATATATAAAAGGCAAAACGTGCACTGTGTCCCAAGTGAAGAAAGAAGAGAACCACAAAGAAAGAAGATTCCAGAATGTTGGAGATGAGCAAGAGTTGTGTGCTTCACAAACAAAAACAACTGATAGATATTCTGATAGATATTCTCATATCACACAAGGCAGAATTTGCCCACATCTAAATCTAATTTAGATAAAGCAAGTTTATTTGCTGTATTTTGTCAACGTTTCGACATGTATCATGATGTCATGGTCTCATTAGTCCAGACTGGATAGTGGGACACCTTCCAGTGACCTGTTTTTTTCTTACTAGTAGATCAATTTCGGACCCTAGCATGTAATAAACATATGGGCAGCACACAGTGGTACTCACCACAATGCATGGAAAGTAAAGTCACCTTCTAACCGGCTGGGACAGTGGCAGGGATTCCATGAGTGATTCCAGGATCCTGGCTGAGAGGTGGACCCGGAGAGCCAGACTGGATTGACATACTGTCTGGGTGAGCAGCAGGATCAAAAGGTTTTAATAAATGTTTTCACTTCATGGAGTGTGAATGACAGCCATGGCAGAGCGTGGCTGAACATTGAATAATATAGACAAATACCCCATCTAAACATCTTCCCCTATAAACAGGTCTGTATAGGGTTACAGCCTTTCACCTCTATGGTTTGATAGTGAATGGTCTGTACAGGGTTACAGCACGTCACCTCTAGGATGGATATAAAATGGTTTGCACAGGGTTACAGCCTTCCACATCTGGGTTAATAGTGAATGATATGTACAAGGTTACAGCCTTTCACCTCTAGGCTTTAATGTTGAATGATCTGTCCAGAGCTACAGCCTTTCACCTCTGGGGTTAATAGGGAATGGTTTGTACACGGTTACAGCCTTTCACCTCTAAGGTTTAATAGTAAATGATCTATAATACTGACAACCATTCACAGTGTGGGCCTCCTGGGGGCACTGCTATCCCCGGAGAGCTCCTGAGGGCCTCCTAGAGGCCCTGCTATATCTGGGAAGCTCCCTGAGGGCCTCCTTGAGTCACTGCCATCCCCTGGGAGCTCTCTGAGGCCCTCCGGGGGTCACTACCACCCCGGGGAGCTCTCTGAGGGGCCTCTTGGGACAATACCATCTGCTAGGAGCTCTCAGAGGGTCTCTTGGGGTCACTGACATCCCCTGAGAGCTCCCAGAGGCCCTCCTGGGTCACTGAAATCCTTGGGGAGATTTCTGGGGCCCTCCTGGAGTCACTACCATCCCTGGGTATCTCCCTGAAGGCCTCCCGTGGTCACTGCCATCACTAGGAAGTTCTCAGAGGGTCTCCTGGAGTCACTGCCATCCCCTCTGAGTTCTCTGAAGGCCTCCTGGAGATTCTGCCATCCCGGAGAAGCTCTCTGATGGCCTCCTTGAGTCACTGATGTACACGAGGAGCTCTCTGAGGGCCTCCTAGGGCCACTGCCATCCCCTGGGAGCTTTCTGAGTGTCCCCCCCGAGTTACTGCCATCCCCGAGGAGCTCCCCAAAGGCCTCCTGGAAACACTGCCATCTCCTGGAAGCTCTCGGAGAGCCCATCTGGAGTCACTGTCATCCCTAAGGAGTTTCCTGGGGACCTCCTGCAGTCACTGCAATCCCCTGGAAGCTCTCTGGACATCTCCTGGTGTCAATGCCATCCCGTGGGAACTCTCTGATAACCTTCTGGAGTCACTGCCATCCTTGAGGAGCTCTCTGAGGGCCTCCTGGAGTCACTGGTGTACCCTGGGAGATCTCTGAAGACCTCCCGGAGTCACTGCCATTCCTGAGGAGCTCTCTGAGGGCAATGCACCCTGACTCAGATGCACTGTGTTCTTTCCATGCACCCTCTACACCCTCCTCTCACAGTCAGATTGTAGTCAACCCCTGCCACCAGATGCTGGAGCAATGGGCAGTGCCTGGGGGCCTTCACCACCCTCACATTGATTTTCCGGTAATTTTTACTACATCTTTGAATCATCAAAATAACGTATTTAGTTGCCATTATTAAACGAAGGCTTGAGACAAGTTCAGATTGACAGTTTGGACAAAGGTTTGCTTGCAGAGTTACATATTAAATGTTTAAATAGAACTGAAATGCAATCACATATTAGTATATATAGACAAATCTATCAAACTCTGTAACAGTGGTGTTTGACTGTAGGCAACTCAAGCATTCATATTCCCAACAGTATTTGGGACCAGAGAGGTCAGAAGTCAGATTATTTCTACGACAGCGGACATGGCAATGCTGAGACGGCCAGAACTATAACCTCTCAAGGTGCTGAATGAATACAGTCCATGAACATTGTTGAATTGTATTTCACTGCAGCAGAAGGACAATATTGCATTGTAATGATGTCTCTGTGTTTTCACTTTTAATAAAATTGTTATATAAAAAAAAGATTATTTCTAGAAGAGCCATAGAGAATCCCTGAGCATCTTGGTGTTCATTGATAGATAACTGAACAGCACCTCTACACATATGTACCATATCTCTGGAACAACTAGTAGACTGATATGTGGTTGTAAGACACAATTTGTTGATGAAGATTTGTTAATGTCCACGCCATTGCTCCAGGGGTAGACACGACTCCGCAACCACTGCTTAGAAATGTCCCGACATTGGGGCCGATTCCGATCTCGGCCGGTAGGGCACCGAATCGGATTCGGCTTAACCCGATCCGATTCGGAGCCCTATTTCCCGACCGAGTCGTACGTGCGTCCGGGCGAGCGAGTACGATGCGTGCGCTCGCGAAATCTCCGACCGACTCGTTCGCAGGACCCGACCGCTCCGACCGACTCGCACGGGGACGACGCGCACCTCGCAATGGAGACGTTCCCCGGCCGGGTAAGTACGATGCGCACCTCGACCGCTCCGACCGACTCGCGCAGCCCGGCTCCAAGGAGCTGTCGGAGCCGCACTTTGGGGGTCCGTGTCGGACCCCCCTGGAACCATAGGCGTGCGAGTCGCACACAGGGGGGACCCATGGGTCCCCCCTACACGTGCATGTACGGTGCGACCCGCATCGACGCGAACACGCTGTAGGGGGCACCCTTGTTCGCGTCGTGCCCATTGAGTCAATGGGAGCCCGTGTACGCGTCGTACCACTGGCTCCCATTGACTTCAATGGGACTCCGACCGAATCGAGTCCGATAGCATACGTGCGCATCGTACTCGTTCGGTCGGACTGCTAGGGTCCGATTCGGTCGGAAATCTCTCCGGGTCCGGCTCGGTCGGGGAGATTTCCGGCCCGAATCGGAATCGGCCCCTAGGTCTGCGACCAATTTTCAGGTAAACTTACTAGGGGATAGAGGGAAAGATGATATCACAAGTCAGCAAAGACCTAATTTGGGGACCAATGTGGATTTGCCGGTCACTACTCATCAGCCGTTCCACCTCCCTCCAGCATCTTCTCCTCTTGTACTAGTTCTGGGGAATGTTCTGACTCTGAGGGAGGGCCAGCTTGAAACTGCGGTCCAACTGATGGACAAATCCTTACACTGGCTGTCCCACCACACACTTACTATGGGCATAGGGGGTCCTCCATTGGCCAGACAAATCATCATGGCTAGAAGGGTAGGCTGGTTGGGCCCATCCAGGAAAACAACAGAAGGTGACTGTGTAGTAATAAAATTTAATAACCACTTTGCATCGAGATATATCTTAGATCGACTGCACAGACACCCCCGAGGGGCATGCAGATTGTGGGACTCACTTTAGATCACTTTTACAGACCCCTTCAATTTCCTCTCCAAGACCCTAGAGAGAATCTAATAGGTGGTTCATTGAGACCTATATTTGAGAGTAATATGGATGCTGCAGGGGTAGGAGTCGCTATCATGAATAGATTTGTGCCACTCTCTGACCTAGATCACTGTGATTGACTACCTTCTTTTTCAACTCAGGGGGCGTTGTAGAGAACTCTGTACCCACTACTCCCCCAGCGACTCCTAAAACTAACGAGATCAAGAAAGGACAAAATAGCCCATTCAAAATAACTTCTTGGAATGTGGCAGGTATCAGGCGTAAACTGGGTAACGTACACTAGCAAAAACTCTGGCAGGATAATGACATCGCCTGCTTTCAGGAAACATGGGCCACGGAACCTGTTTTTATTAATGGTTACCGATCGTTCCAGACAAAGGTAACCCCATCAACTGCAAGGAGACATAAGGGGGTCTTCTAACGCTAATCCCAAACACACTGACATCGAAATTAAAGAATTTTTATGGCAGGAGCCCTTTTTTCCACCTCCTTATCCTCGTGCTCCCCAAGGAAGGCATTTGGGTTCTGATAAACTATTACAATAACAATTTTGGACCAAAAATGCACACAGTTGTAGATGAGGTAAATATGTCAATCGATGAAGCACTAAAATTCAAAAAGAGAGATGACGCACAAACTATAATTTGAATGGGAGATTTTAATATTCACCCATGCAAGCATAACCAAGATAATCTCTGCGGCATGGTTGACTTGGTGAGAAATCCTGCTTTTCACTTCTCTCACAGTAACTATGGAAATAGCCTTAATGTGACTCTGCTTACCAGGAATATGGCCATAGTTAACATTTGGAATAACCTAGAGGATGCCCCCTCGAAAACCTTTCGTCGTGAAGCTCAGGAATCAACGATTGATTTTATAATGGTTTCCAATTTTATTGAGGGTAGTTTTAGACACACAGATGCCCAATTTACTAGTTTTAGCGATCACGCCATTTTAACTGGTGAATTAATTTTGAATCTTAGGGAGAAGGCCACGCACCAGAACACCAACCTCCCTTTTTTGGTCAGGAAAAACGGTTATCAACTGAAATGGCCCCAAACTGACAAGCTCAAATTGATCCTCAGAATAATAAAAGCAACTCAGATTAGTATTGGTAAATGTCTAGACCTAGGTTTAGCTGCAGTAGTCTTGGTCTCCTCCTTTACGGATCTGTTAGGATAAGGTGGCACTTACCCGCCAGAAAAAAGATAAAACTATTAAGGCTAAAGGATGGTTCGACTCCCCCTGTTCAAAGGCCAGGAAGGCCCTTACCACAGCCCTCAAAACCCAACCGAGAAATCAAGCACAGATTGCTTTATTTCGCACTCAGTAAAAATTGGCTAGAAGGAAAAGGGAGAGGACCCTGAGGGAGGAGATTTGGGAAAAGCTTGGTCAAGCAACAACGTCAGGTAACAGCAGAGAGTTCTGGGGAACAATCAACTCACCCTATTTTAAGACCCATAGGAACCCCAAGTTAGATACTAATGTAGTAGAGGAGGAATGGGTGGAGCATTTTGTAAACATCTTCTCGTCCACCTCCTCTCCTGCCCAATCACCCGCCATCCCACTCTCTAGAATGCGGGTGAACTTATCATTCTCACTCATTGAAGTAAGGAAGGGGCTAGCGGCATGCAGTGCAGGGAAGGCCCCGGGTCCGGATGGTGTCCCAATAGATTTCTTCCAGGACAACTACGATCTGTGGGCTCCTTTATTGACCAATGTTTTTAACGGTGAGCAGTCAAAATATCGAAAATAATATATCGATATACAATAATATCGAAGTTAAAATATCGAAGGGACAGAATATCGATGTGAAGAATATCGATGGACAGAATATCGACCCTAAGGTAAGTAATATCAAATTTTTTAATATTGATGTTACTAATATCGATATTTGTATTATCGTTATGTATTTTGTTATGTTTTTAATATGTATGTGTTATATGTGTTTTTGTTAATTGTTCTACTTGTTTAAAAATATATGTATACAATTTTTATATTTTAATAAAAAAAATGTAAGTTAATTTTTTTTTTGTACTGTAGAGGGTTGTGGGTTTATAGGGGAATAGGGTGGGAAGTAATTTAATTATACTAAATTAATTATTAATTTTTAGGAATTATAAATTAATTTTAATTATTTTTTGCGTTTAAGTTCTGTAGCGGGTTGTGGGTTTATAGGGGAATAGGGTGGGAAGTAATTTAATTGTAATTAAGTTATAATTTATTTTAATTAATTAGTATTGATAATTATATTATTGTTAATTAATTAATAATTGGTAATTAATTTGTATTAATTGGTTATAAATTTTTATTAATTGATTATCATGTAATTTAAATGTAAGTTATAATTTATTTTAATTAATTGTTATTGATAATTATATAATTGTTAATTAATTGATAATTGGTAATCAAATATTATTAATTGGTAATTAATTATTATTAATTAGTTATTAATTTTTATTAATTGATCATTATGTTAAGTGTATTATTTTATCATTGGAGTGTGTTGTGCGTTTATAGGGGAATACTTTTGGAAGTAATTGAAATCTAATTAAGTAATTATAAAATTTATTTTTGGGTATTGATAATTAATTTATTGGATATTAATTATTAATAGGTAATTTTTTAAATTACAATTTTTTGGTTCTAAAAATTAATTTATTGTTGTTTTATCATTAATTGGTAATTAAATATTATTAAATATTATTTATTGATAAATTTAATTAATACATTAAGAATTATTTATTAATTGATAATTAATGTTTAATTATTATTATTATTGGTATAAAAAAGCATTTAATTGTTTAATATTAGTTAATTGGTAATTAAGTTTTAATAATTTATATGATTTTTGTTATTAAAAATATTTTATTGTTCAATATTTATTATTTAGTAATTAATATTTATTAATTATTATTTATTTTTATTTATTATTAATTTATTGTTAATAAATTTTCTATTGGTAATTATGTTTTTAATAATTATTTATTGGTATTGGTAAATAGTTTAGAGTTATTTAATAATTCATTAATTATTTAAAAAAATTAAGGGGCCGATTACGATGGCGGTCGGTGTCAGTACCGCGGTGCCGGCGGTGCGGAAAAATGCCTTTACCGCCCGCCAGCAGCGGTCCTCACGGCCGCCATATTATGAAGGGCAAATATGCCCCATTTCCCGACCTCCGCGGTGCAACGCCGACCGCCATGAAATTGCGCCCGCCATCGCGCCGGTGGTAGCCA
>CAWUFW010026263.1:0-35319 GCA_963921515.1 Calotriton arnoldi | reverse complement strand
AGGCATCGAGCCCCCATGGGTAGGGGTGGTGGTAGTGGTAGGCATCCAGCCCCCCATGAGTAGGGGTGGTGGTAGTGGTGGGCATCCAGCCCCCCATGAGTAGGGTGGTGTTGGTGGTAGGCATCCATCCCCCTATGAGTAGGGATGGTAGTAGTGACAGGGATCCAGCCCCCCATGGGTAGGGGTGGTGGTAGTGGTAGGCATCCAGTCCCCCATGGGTGGGGTAGTGGTAGGCATCCATCCCCCTATGAGTGGGGATGGTAGTAGTGACAGGCATCCAGCCCCCCATGGGTAGGGGTGGTGGTAGTAGTAGGCATCCAGCCCCCTATGAGTGGGGATGGTAGTAGTCACAGGCATCCAGCCCCCCATGAGTAGGGGTGGTGGTAGTGGTGGGCATCCAGCCCCCCATGAGAAGGGTGGTGGTAGTGGTAGGCATCCAGCCCCCCGTGAGTAGGGGTGGTGTTGGTGGTAGGCATCCATCCCCCTATGGGTGGGGATGGTAGTAGTGACAGGCATCCAGCCCCCCATGGGTAAGGGTGGTGGTAGTAGTAGGCATCCAGCCCTCCATGGGTGGGGTGGTGGTAGTGGTAGGCATCCATCCCCCTATGAGTGGGGATGGTAGTAGTGACAGGCATCCAGCCCCCCATGGGTAGGGGTGGTGGTAGTAGTAGGCATCCAGCCCCCTATGAGTGGGGATGGTAGTAGTGACAGGCATCCAGCCCCCCATGGGTAGGGGTGGTGGTAGGCATCCAGCCCCCCATGGGTGTGGCGGTGGTAGTGGTAGGCATCCTGCCCCCCATGGGTAGGGGTGGTGGTAGTGGTAGGCATCCTGCCCCCCATGGGTAGGGGTGGTGGTAGTGGTAGGCATCCAGCCCCCCATGAGTAGGGGTGGTGGTAGTGGTAGGCATCCAGCCCCCCATGAGTAGGGGTGGTGTTGGTGGTAGGCATCCATCCCCCTATGAGTGGGGATGGTAGTAGTGACAGGCATCCAGCCCCCCATGGGTAGGGGTGGTGGTAGTAGTAGGCATCCAGCCCCCCATGGGTGGGGTGGTGGTAGTGGTAGGCATCCAGCCCCCCATTAGTAGGGGTGGTGTTGGTGGTAGGCATCCAGCCCCCCATGGGTAGGGGTGGTGGTAGTGGTAGGCATCCAGCCCCCCATGAGTAGGGGTAGTGGTGGGCATCCAGCCCCCCATGAGTAGGGTGGTGGTAGTGGTTGGCATCCAGCCCCCCATGAGTAGGGGTGGTGTTGGTGGTAGGCATCCATCCCCCTATGAGTGGGGATGGTAGTAGTGACAGGCATCCAGCCCCCCAGTGGTAGGGGTGGTGGTAGTGGTAGGCATCCAGCCCCCCATGGGTGGGGTGGTGGTAGGCATCCATCCCCCTATGAGTGGGGATGGTAGTAGTGACAGGCATCCAGCCCCCCATGGGTAGGGGTGGTGGTAGCAGTAGGCATCCAGCCCCCTATGAGTGGGGATGGTAGTAGTGACAGGCATCCAGCCCCCCTGAGTAGGGGTGGTGTTAGTGGTTGGCATCCAGGCCCCTATGGGTGTATATGGCATTGGTGATAGCCATCCCGCCCCTATGGTTCTGCTGTTGCTAGTGTAAGTCATTTCTGCATCCCTATGTGTGTGTGTTATATGTCGGGTACGTGTCGTTTGTTTGTGTAGTGGGTGTTTAACTTACCGTCTGCGCCGTACGCGTCCGTACCTGTTCCGGTAATAGATGTAGAGTATTGGTAGGACCTGCGCGATGGGATTCATGGTTGGTTCGTCTCGTTCGGGTTTCTTGTTGCTTCGACTCGTACTCGTGGCTGGCTTGTTCGTCTCGTAGCCGTGGATCGTCTTGTGGCGCGAATCGGAGCTTATGTGCGGCTCTCCCGGATGCTCTGACGTGCCGGACGTAGCGACGGGTTCGGCGCATACGGAAGGTGCATCGTACTGGTCCGGCCAGAAGGTGCTGTATTTTTGCTTCCGTGCGACTCGATTCTGCGTTTACGGGTCCGGCTCGGGCAGGGAACAGGAGCTGGAATCGGTAAGTACGGCTGGGTCGGGATTTGGGCACTTATGCGCATCGTACTTGCTCGTTCGAACGCATGTTCGAATCGGTCGGGAAACACGCGTTCGGCTTGGTTTTTTCCCGGACGAATGGTGTTAGGTGCGCTTCCGGCCGAGATCGGAATCGACCCCTAGGTTGGGTGCGGCTTGCGGTCTGCCAGAGTGCCCTGCTCCTGCTAGTCTTTGGCTTGTTCCCATTGCTTGTCACTCACCCACCTTCTCCCACTATCCCCGGGCCCTCCCCTACTTTTACCTACTTTCATTCTTTACGCAGTTATTAAGTTTGAGTTCGAACTGCGAGTAGGCGCTCGTACCATTGCTCGAGCATAGTTGAGAGTTCACGCGCTGAATTGGCGCTGAATTAGCACAACTCTCCTCATAGCCCGAGCTTCAATTTCTCTTGAAGGGAAAAGCGGCTTTAGCCCTCGCGACCAGTGAATTGAGAAGCAAAGGAAGTGCGAGCCCCTACGGTAGCTTCTAGATAGAGGACCGAAATGAGATCTGGGAGAACTAGATCTGAGGTCAAGCCAAAGGAAAAAGCTCGACAGAACACCAGGAAGACCAGGAAGACCAGTAAAGGAGTCTTCGCTCTACCCACAGAAGAGACACAATTGGAAATAATTTCGGAACTATTGCCTACATCGTTACCAACGCCAATAAAAAAACCAGCATGCAGAAAGCTAAAAGTTACTGACTTTCTAACCTCTCCAGGTCCCCGAATTCAGGCACCAATTAGTTATGACATCCTCAGCTGGATCCACACCGAACATGGTGTGTGTACAGACCAGTACCACACCAGAGGATAGCCATAGCACCCCAAAGACTTTGAAATTACCTGGCAACCAAGTAACTGTGATAGCCCAAATAAATGTAAGTGAAGCACCACAAACAATTCAAACAAATGTAATGAAAGCAACAACAGACCAACAACTCGTGAGTCTCTCGTCACCCCCCCCCCGCATCCTCGGGGCTAGATTTGGCGAAAGCCAAGTACCCTTTTCGTCCAGGGACAGCATGGACAGCACGGTCAAGCACTCTGCTGAAACTGAAGATGAAAATGCCTTAGGGTGCCAGTTAGAGGTTTTGCCCAAATTTGTCTTGGAAACTCAGGAATTTTTAATAAGTTCTTTTGGGCCAATACATGAAGCCCAGAAGGCTGAAACTCCCTCTCTCATTGTAAACACACAACGGTCTACAGGGCCCTTCCACGATTACAACACCATTCTTTCCCCAATAAAGACTCGATTAGGGTTTGGTCCCACCACTCAATCAAGCACTGGACTGGTGGAGAGTGTCATGGATAAAATCGCAAATAAATCTGGAGACGATATCCTCCTAAGCCAGCGAACGGATGACCACCAGTCAGAGGGTGACATGGATAAAATCTCAAATAAATCTGGAGACGATATCCTCTCAAGCCAGCGAACGGATGATCACCAGGCAGATCATTTTTCACCTCTACAAGCTCCATTATGGTCGCCTTTTATCAATATCATGGAGACCATTTCTTCAGCACTATTTCAGCATTCAGAAAAATTAGAGCTGCAAGTCGACCTCCTACAAGTTCTGGCGTCACATGTTTCTGGTATATAAAGAAAACTTCAAAATTTAAATTCCATAATTGAGCGGGTGCAAAAAGACCCCCATACAACGTACCACGAATGCCAATGTACCAGCACTATGAACCAACTGAAGTCCATCCCGGTGATTTTGACAGACATCCTGGTTGAAGTAAAAAAAACAATGAATACTCTCACAACTGCTTGCGCTGTTAGTGCTTCAACCAAAATATGTTCAAGTCAACAGAACCTTACCACCCATCCGGGTACTCCGGAAACCACGGACGAAATGGATGGTACAATGAGAAACTCAGACGACATTCTGCCAGAAACTTCAAATAATATTTCTATGCAAAGTAACCAACAACGTGATGCATTGCCGCTTGATGTAGTAGCTCTAAAATCGGAGCGACAAAATCCCAGTAATCCACTAACTAAACGGGAACGCAAGAGAATGAGAACGTCAAGATACAATAAGCAAAAGATGCCAAGCTATAGCACAGACTTCCCTAAATCAGGCACAAGAGTTACCCGTTGAAGCAGCCAGCACGGAAATTTGCCAGAAGTAGGCCCTGGAAATGGGCTCGCGGGAAACAAGGCAAACATGTGTTCTCTCGAAAAGTCATCTGAACACAGACATAATCCTGACCATGGTGGAACGAACGTTTTCCCGTTAGTTTCAACATCATTAAAGACAAACAGTTACAAAGTCGTCCGGCCATCACTTCCCTCTACTAAAGATCAAAAATAAGATGGATACTCACTGCATGCGCCTCGGTTAGAACAACCAAGTATATCTCAATACTTTCCCAAACAATCAAATGTCCACAATAGAAAAACACCAGCTGAATTGCAGCAATCACCAAAAACCAGGCATCTCTGGGTAACCCAGACTGATCAATCCCCCCTATTAGGAGACCAAGCTGAACCTCAGAACATAATTACAGATTTGATAAAAACAACTCACCTTCAAACTCCAACCGAAGGGAAAACGTCTCCAGGAGTAAAAATATTTAGCGGAATTCCCGCAGGACTACATCACCACAGAGCCGATTCTTCATTAAGCAATGATGGTCAAAACCTCCCAGAAGGCTCATTAATGTTAGAATTGATTCCACACTATAATTCAAGAGGACGCCATGACATTCTCAACCGTAGCGCAATACTAAAGCTTACAAGCTCCATTGAAACATTAAAACATCTAAATACAAATCATATTGAAAGTGTACAATTCAAACCACTCCCAAGTGCAGAAGGGAGAGAAATTACGGTGGTAACCTGGACGGATCCAAAAATCATGATGGAGTTTTGGTGCCATAGAGATTTCTTTGCCAAATGGGGAATTGAAATAAAAACAACGGAAATTGAAAGGTATCCTGGACTGCTATGTCCATCAGCCGAGTTAAAATCGGCACCGGCCAGCGGATTACTCCGGGGGGCTGTAGGATCTACCGACAGCACCCGGGAGAGCTGGTCGAATCTGCGCATTATCCACCAGGTAGCAATCGAAGCAGCCAGTAAAAGCCGGAAGGTTATTTTTCCAACCATCCGGGGCATTGAGACCAAGAAAAATGAGGCATGAAAAAGCAACTTAAAATTGTGCTCTTGGAACATTAATGGGCTCGGCAGCAAGACAGAGGAGGCGGACCTTTTAATTTTTCAAAATGTCTTCAAGCTGTGCTGTAGAGAAGTGTGGCTGCTGTGCGGCATGCTGAAAAGTTAAAATAAAAAAGTGTCAGAAGCATTTTTGTTACTTTATATATGACCAAGAAGGCATTATGTAAAACTGAACGACCATATTAAAAAATGTATTTACAATAAAAAAAATCCTCAGTTTTCTTTTGTTCTTGCAATGCTGGCAACTTGTTTCTGCCTATTGCAATGGTTGTTTGTTAAAGCTTTTTTTTTGAGGGGGCATAAACAATCGGAGGGTGAAGGTTGGGAACTAGTACCTGTATTATAACACTAGCAGCGGCCAGACGCTAGGGGAGAATCAACAGATGCCAGATTCCGAAAGCAGGCTGAGGTGGTGCTGAGTGATGCTGAGGTGGTAGTGGTGGTGGTGGTGACTGTTGCGGAGACGATGCTGAGGTGATGCTGAATGATACTCAGGTGTTGCTGAGTGATACTGCTGTGGTGCTGAGTGATGCTGTGGTGGTGCTGAGTGATATTGTCTTGGCGCTGAGTGATGCTGTGGTGGTGCTGAGTGATATTGTCTTGGCGCTGAGTGATGCTGTGGCGGCGCTGAGTGATGCTGTGGTTGCGCTGAGCGATGCTGTGGCGGCGGTGAGCGATGCTGTGGCGGCGCTGAGTGATATTGTCTTGGCGCTGAGTGATGCTGTGGCAGCGCTGAGTGATGCTGTGGCGGCGGTGAGCGATGCTGTGGCGGCGCTGAGCGATGCTGTGGCGGCGCTGAGCGATGCTGTGGCGGCGCTGAGCGATGCTGTGGTGGCGCTGAGCGATGCTGTGGTGGCCATGTCTGAACTGGGGTGGTGGAGTGAGCTAAAGAATGATGATGGATTAAACCCAGATCAGTTGACTGGGGGTGAGTGTTTGATTGGCTCAAACGTTCCGTCCATCATCCCCTTTTGTATCGCTTTGGTCGCCCTAAGTTGGTGGGGGTATGCCCAGACGTGGGTCCCTTGCTCACTGTGCCACTGGATTCAAGCAAGCCTGGCTGATGACGGCTGAAATGCCAGAAACCGGTCCTAGGATGCTTGTTTCCGGTCCAGGGAAGACATGGCTTGGCAGTTCGGGCTGGACTGTTCCCATGAGGCACAGGGGTCAGACTGATTTGCATATGGCCATGTCTGAACTGGGGTGGTGGAGTGAGCTAAAGAATGATGATGGATTAAACCCAGATCAGTTGACTGGGGGTGAGTGTTTGATTGGCTCAAACGTTCCGTCCATCATCCCCTTTTGTATCGCTTTGGTCGCCCTAAGTTGGTGGGGGTATGCCCAGACGTGGGTCCCTTGCTCACTGTGCCACTGGATTCAAGCAAGCCTGGCTGATGACGGCTGAAATGCCAGAAACCGGTCCTAGGATGCTTGTTTCCGGTCCAGGGAAGACATGGCTTGGCTGTTCGGGCTGGACTGTTCCCATGAGGCACAGGGTCAGACTGATTTGCATATGGCCATGTCTGAACTGGGGTGGTGGAGTGAGCTAAAGAATGATGATGGATTAAACCCAGATCAGTTGACTGGGGGTGAGTGTTTGATTGGCTCAAACGTTCCGTCCATCATCCCCTTTTGTATCGCTTTGGTCGCCCTAAGTTGGTGGGGGTATGCCCAGACGTGGGTCCCTTGCTCACTGTGCCACTGGATTCAAGCAAGCCTGGCTGATGACGGCTGAAATGCCAGAAACCGGTCCTAGGATGCTTGTTTCCGGTCCAGGGAAGACATGGCTTGGCAGTTCGGGCTGGACTGTTCCCATGAGGCACAGGGTCAGACTGATTTGCATATGGCCATGTCTGAACTGGGGTGGTGGAGTGAGCTAAAGAATGATGATGGATTAAACCCAGATCAGTTGACTGGGGGTGAGTGTTTGATTGGCTCAAACGTTCCGTCCATCATCCCCTTTTGTATCGCTTTGGTCGCCCCTAAGTTGGTGGGGGTATGCCCAGACGTGGGTCCCTTGCTCACTGTGCCACTGGATTCAAGCAAGCCTGGCTGATGACGGCTGAAATGCCAGAAACCGGTCCTAGGATGCTTGTTTCCGGTCCAGGGAAGACATGGCTTGGCAGTTCGGGCTGGACTGTTCCCATGAGGCACAGGGTCAGACTGATTTGCATATGGCCATGTCTGAACTGGGGTGGTGGAGTGAGCTAAAGAATGATGATGGATTAAACCCAGATCAGTTGACTGGGGGTGAGTGTTTGATTGGCTCAAACGTTCCGTCCATCATCCCCTTTTGTATCGCTTTGGTCGCCCTAAGTTGGTGGGGGTATGCCCAGACGTGGGTCCCTTGCTCACTGTGCCACTGGATTCAAGCAAGCCTGGCTGATGACGGCTGAAATGCCAGAAACCGGTCCTAGGATGCTTGTTTCCGGTCCAGGGAAGACATGGCTTGGCAGTTCGGGCTGGACTGTTCCCATGAGGCACAGGGTCAGACTGATTTGCATATGGCCATGTCTGAACTGGGGTGGTGGAGTGAGCTAAAGAATGATGATGGATTAAACCCAGATCAGTTGACTGGGGGTGAGTGTTTGATTGGCTCAAACGTTCCGTCCATCATCCCCTTTTGTATCGCTTTGGTCGCCCTAAGTTGGTGGGGGTATGCCCAGATGTGGGTCCCTTGCTCACTGTGCCACTGGATTCAAGCAAGCCTGGCTGATGACGGCTGAAATGCCAGAAACCGGTCCTAGGATGCTTGTTTCCGGTCCAGGGAAGACATGGCTTGGCAGTTCGGGCTGGACTGTTCCCATGAGGCACAGGGTCAGACTGATTTGCATATGGCCATGTCTGAACTGGGGTGGTGGAGTGAGCTAAAGAATGATGATGGATTAAACCCAGATCAGTTGACTGGGGGTGAGTGTTTGATTGGCTCAAACGTTCCGTCCATCATCCCCTTTTGTATCGCTTTGGTCGCCCTAAGTTGGTGGGGGTATGCCCAGACGTGGGTCCCTTGCTCACTGTGCCACTGGATTCAAGCAAGCCTGGCTGATGACGGCTGAAATGCCAGAAACCGGTCCTAGGATGCTTGTTTCCGGTCCAGGGAAGACATGGCTTGGCAGTTCGGGCTGGACTGTTCCCATGAGGCACAGGGTCAGACTGATTTGCATATGGCCATGTCTGAACTGGGGTGGTGGAGTGAGCTAAAGAATGATGATGGATTAAACCCAGATCAGTTGACTGGGGGTGAGTGTTTGATTGGCTCAAACGTTCCGTCCATCATCCCCTTTTGTATCGCTTTGGTCGCCCTAAGTTGGTGGGGGTATGCCCAGACGTGGGTCCCTTGCTCACTGTGCCACTGGATTCAAGCAAGCCTGGCTGATGACGGCTGAAATGCCAGAAACCGGTCCTAGGATGCTTGTTTCCGGTCCAGGGAAGACATGGCTTGGCAGTTCGGGCTGGACTGTTCCCATGAGGCACAGGGTCAGACTGATTTGCATATGGCCATGTCTGAACTGGGGTGGTGGAGTGAGCTAAAGAATGATGATGGATTAAACCCAGATCAGTTGACTGGGGGTGAGTGTTTGATTGGCTCAAGCGTTCCGTCCATCATCCCCTTTTGTATCGCTTTGGTCGCCCTAAGTTGGTGGGGGTATGCCCAGACGTGGGTCCCTTGCTCACTGTGCCACTGGATTCAAGCAAGCCTGGCTGATGACGGCTGAAATGCCAGAAACCGGTCCTAGGATGCTTGTTTCCGGTCCAGGGAAGACATGGCTTGGCAGTTCGGGCTGGACTGTTCCCATGAGGCACAGGGTCAGACTGATTTGCATATGGCCATGTCTGAACTGGGGTGGTGGAGTGAGCTAAAGAATGATGATGGATTAAACCCAGATCAGTTGACTGGGGGTGAGTGTTTGATTGGCTCAAGCGTTCCGTCCATCATCCCCTTTTGTATCGCTTTGGTCGCCCTAAGTTGGTGGGGGTATGCCCAGACGTGGGTCCCTTGCTCACTGTGCCACTGGATTCAAGCAAGCCTGGCTGATGACGGCTGAAATGCCAGAAACCGGTCCTAGGATGCTTGTTTCCGGTCCAGGGAAGACATGGCTTGGCAGTTCGGGCTGGACTGTTCCCATGAGGCACAGGGTCAGACTGATTTGCATATGGCCATGTCTGAACTGGGGTGGTGGAGTGAGCTAAAGAATGATGATGGATTAAACCCAGATCAGTTGACTGGGGGTGAGTGTTTGATTGGCTCAAGCGTTCCGTCCATCATCCCCTTTTGTATCGCTTTGGTCGCCCTAAGTTGGTGGGGGTATGCCCAGACGTGGGTCCCTTGCTCACTGTGCCACTGGATTCAAGCAAGCCTGGCTGATGACGGCTGAAATGCCAGAAACCGGTCCTAGGATGCTTGTTTCCGGTCCAGGGAAGACATGGCTTGGCAGTTCGGGCTGGACTGTTCCCATGAGGCACAGGGTCAGACTGATTTGCATATGGCCATGTCTGAACTGGGGTGGTGGAGTGAGCTAAAGAATGATGATGGATTAAACCCAGATCAGTTGACTGGGGGTGAGTGTTTGATTGGCTCAAACGTTCCGTCCATCATCCCCTTTTGTATCGCTTTGGTCGCCCTAAGTTGGTGGGGGTATGCCCAGACGTGGGTCCCTTGCTCACTGTGCCACTGGATTCAAGCAAGCCTGGCTGATGACGGCTGAAATGCCAGAAACCGGTCCTAGGATGCTTTTTTCCGGTCCAGGGAAGACATGGCTTGGCAGTTCGGGCTGGACTGTTCCCATGAGGCACAGGGTCAGACTGATTTGCATATGGCCATGTCTGAACTGGGGTGGTGGAGTGAGCTAAAGAATGATGATGGATTAAACCCAGATCAGTTGACTGGGGGTGAGTGTTTGATTGGCTCAAACGTTCCGTCCATCATCCCCTTTTGTATCGCTTTGGTCGCCCTAAGTTGGTGGGGGTATGCCCAGACGTGGGTCCCTTGCTCACTGTGCCACTGGATTCAAGCAAGCCTGGCTGATGACGGCTGAAATGCCAGAAACCGGTCCTAGGATGCTTGTTTCCGGTCCAGGGAAGACATGGCTTGGCAGTTCGGGCTGGACTGTTCCCATGAGGCACAGGGTCAGACTGATTTGCATATGGCCATGTCTGAACTGGGGTGGTGGAGTGAGCTAAAGAATGATGATGGATTAAACCCAGATCAGTTGACTGGGGGTGAGTGTTTGATTGGCTCAAACCTTCCGTCCATCATCCCCTTTTGTATCGCTTTGGTCGCCCTAAGTTGGTGGGGGTATGCCCAGACGTGGGTCCCTTGCTCACTGTGCCACTGGATTCAAGCAAGCCTGGCTGATGACGGCTGAAATGCCAGAAACCGGTCCTAGGATGCTTGTTTCCGGTCCAGGGAAGACATGGCTTGGCAGTTCGGGCTGGACTGTTCCCATGAGGCACAGGGTCAGACTGATTTGCATATGGCCATGTCTGAACTGGGGTGGTGGAGTGAGCTAAAGAATGATGATGGATTAAACCCAGATCAGTTGACTGGGGGTGAGTGTTTGATTGGCTCAAACGTTCCGTCCATCATCCCCTTTTGTATCGCTTTGGTCGCCCTAAGTTGGTGGGGGTATGCCCAGACGTGGGTCCCTTGCTCACTGTGCCACTGGATTCAAGCAAGCCTGGCTGATGACGGCTGAAATGCCAGAAACCGGTCCTAGGATGCTTGTTTCCGGTCCAGGGAAGACATGGCTTGGCAGTTCGGGCTGGACTGTTCCCATGAGGCACAGGGTCAGACTGATTTGCATATGGCCATGTCTGAACTGGGGTGGTGGAGTGAGCTAAAGAATGATGATGGATTAAACCCAGATCAGTTGACTGGGGGTGAGTGTTTGATTGGCTCAAGCGTTCCGTCCATCATCCCTTTTGTATCGCTTTGGTCGCCCTAAGTTGGTGGGGGTATGCCCAGACGTGGGTCCCTTGCTCACTGTGCCACTGGATTCAAGCAAGCCTGGCTGATGACGGCTGAAATGCCAGAAACCGGTCCTAGGATGCTTGTTTCCGGTCCAGGGAAGACATGGCTTGGCAGTTCGGGCTGGACTGTTCCCATGAGGCACAGGGTCAGACTGATTTGCATATGGCCATGTCTGAACTGGGGTGGTGGAGTGAGCTAAAGAATGATGATGGATTAAACCCAGATCAGTTGACTGGGGGTGAGTGTTTGATTGGCTCAAATGTTCCGTCCATCATCCCCTTTTGTATCGAGTGATGTTGTGGTGGCGCTGAGTGATGTTGTGGTGGCGCTGAGTGATGTTGTGGTGGCGCTGAGTGATGTTGTGGTGGCGCTGAGTGATGTTGTGGTGGCGCCGAGTGATGCTGTCGTGGCGCTAAGTGATGCTGTGGTTGTGCTGAGTAATGCTGTGGTTGTGCTGAGTGATGCTGTGGTTGTGCTGAGTGATGCTGTGGTTTTGCTGAGTGATGCTGTGGTTGCGCTGAGTGATGCTGTGGTTGCACTGAGTGATGCTGTGGTTGCACTGAGTGATGCTGTGGTTGCACTGAGTGATGCTGTGGTTGCACTGAGTGATGCTGTGGTTGCACTGAGTGATGCTGTGATGGCGTTGAGTGATGCTGTGATGGCGTTGAGAGATGTTGTGTTGGTGCTGAGTGATGCTGTGCTGGCTCTGATTGATGCTGTGCTGGCTCTGATTGATGCTGTGGTTTCGCTGAGTGATGCTGTGGTGCTGCTGAGTGATGCTGTGGTGTTGCCGAGTGAGAGATAGAGTGAAGATATAATGCCCAATTAGAGAGGGTGGTGAGAGAGAAAGAGAGAGAAAGGGTGTACATAGAATAAAGAGTGGAGCGGGATAGAGAGAGAGAGAAAGAAGGGGGAGAGAGAGTGAATGAAGGAGTTTGAAAGAGAAACAGATAAAGGGGTGAGAGAGAATGAAAGGCTAAAAAAGATAGAGAGGGGAGAGTTAATTAAGTAGAGAGAGAATTAGAGAGGGAGAGAGAGAAGGAGAGAGACAATAAGAGTGGGGGTGTGGAGTTTAAATAGAGTGAAGAAGTGACGCGGAAAAAGTAACCTTAAATATAGCTTTGTGCTTTGCGCGAATAAATATTTTTAAAAAGAACAGTGAGAGACAAAAATACTGCTAATTAGGCTGTAACTCCCAATATAAAACAAATAGCGATATAAGGTGAAATCAACCCACCGAAGCAATATTTCTAACTAGACAAAAAAAAGCTTGCATTTCAATGCTAATCGCTGTTGTTTTTCATGTGACTGTAGTCCAGGGCCCTCAGTTGGTAATGTGAGCTGCTGCTGTGATTGAAACATCAGAGTCCAGAGAGTTAATGAGCCATGACGAGGAAATGAGGAAGAGATAGGAAACCCAGATGCCAGCTGCACGTGCACGCCATCGTGAACTCAAGCTGGTCGCCAGCCGAAAGCTAGTGGGTTTGCACTTCCACAACCCGCTCACTAAAACTCTCGGCCAGACCAGCTCAAGCGCTGGTGCAGGCCGAGACCTAAAAAGCAGTTTTTTTGGGTGCACAACCCTGGCAAATACTGTTAGTAAATAGGGCGGCGCTGCATGAAAAATCATGGGTGGTTGCATGTGAACGCTCATGTACCACCTATGGATCACCCCCTGAGGCAAAAGGCACTTGCAAGCAACTTTGCACTTTAAAACAAGTTTTGCCCTGGACAGTATATTCAATGCAAACATTTTTTGCCAGTTTGTATCACTTTTTCGATGCAAACCCATCCAACGCAAAATGTTAGCAAGTCTGTACCAAGGCTTCTGACAAAACTACCTCTATTTGCTACGGGCAGACAGCTCTGTTCGAGGCGCGCCTATCACTGGTGAAAATGGCGCCAGAGTAGCCGTCTTTGAAGGACCCCTGTCAGCTCAATTATGCCGATGGGAACTGTTCTGAAAGCCAATCACAAGGACGAAGTTACCACTGCAGGGCGCTTTAATCCGACAGTCCGTCTCTCCGGGATCACTAGATTCTAATGCCCTTTCATTGACGCAGTCTGGAACTTTACAGTGAGAGAAAGTTAATTTATATATAGCGGTTTTTAAAAAAATTATTATTATATGATAGCTGTATAACAAGGTCTGCCATTTTGCTTCACGCGTGACCAAATGTGTGATCCCAGACTTATCAAAACATTTTCCGAGGGTTCGGTTAATTTTTCTGCTCCATAAACTGTTTTTTTTTTTTTAGTACAATGTCCAGGAGTCTCCTTCGAGTATTTGGGATAGGGTGTAATCTCTGACATCCCTTCCTGCATGCCTTCTCGAAAACCCTCAAGATTGTTGATGCTTTACATAAGAGTCCGTTTGCCCTCCCTCCGCGGGACGTCTCACTCACCCCCGCCCCAAACACTCCCGCTGAGGGGCTTTGTCTCCGCCATTTGCACCTACAGGGCCTGATTCGTGACCTTGATTGCGAGAGGCGAGGCCGCGTCACCCCACATCCTGGCGCCTTGAAGCCGCAGTGGCTTTGAGATTCATTTGCAGATCCCGCCCTCAGGCGCTATCTCCCCCGCCCCTGTCCTCTCTTCATTAACCCCTGCCCTTGGCGAGGCTGAGACAAAGGGCTTCATCTGCATGCGCTGATTGGCTGTAATCTGCCGAGCACAGGAATGCGGTTAGGTGACAGAACCGTAGGGAAGAAAATGCAATTAAGGCCTCCGAATGCAGACATTGTACCTCAGATTACAAACAGATTCGCACCCCTGCTGACTCACGGGAACCCCGCCTTCCTGCCCCTTTAATGCAGCCAGCGCTGCGGAATTACAATTCCTGTTCAGACAATTGGACAAGTAATTAAAGAAACAATCGTTTTTTTGGGAAAAGGTCACATTGGGTTGTTTAAAGAACATGTCTGTTCTCAGAAGAAAGGACCACTTACCAGATGACTCCGTGTCATCAAGGACACCATGTTGCAGTCATGGGATTTCATTTAACTCTGCAATGAATTCTGGGACTTGTAGTCATGATGCTCATATTGGACGAAGGTTCTCTATCAACTTGATTTGAAGGGGGTGGGGAAGGATAGAAACATAGCGTTCCTAATAAAGCGGTCATCTGCTAATCTTATCATACAATACAGTAAAGGTGTACTGATGCCATGTCTGTGCCTGTCATGCACACCGCGCTGCTTGCACACAGTAAAGGTGTCCCAGCACGTTTGTGAGGCAGATTAAAAAAGATATTTATAGAGCCCGGGTCAGGCGGCCCAATTTTGAACACAAATGTGGAAAATACTGCCGGTAGGACGCTAGGGTCCACCCGTGAAAGGTACGCCATTTGATCCATTTAAGGGTGGACAGTGCGGTTAATTTCATGCCCAAATAGTGTTTCGTGATTCAATTTCTGCTCACGCGCCACCCCTTCTCATAAACAGGCCTCCCCACTTACCCTGTATACTTTTTTTTTCGTTGCAGGAACTCGACCCGAAGGTATTGGAGCGCTTTACGTGAGTACCAGTTACACTACACAAGGACACATCCATTTTTGTAGGCACGGGGAGATTACGTGATTTGTCCAGAATCACAGAATGTCGAGCCGACCTCAAGGCTCGAACCTGATTCCCCTGTTCCAAAGTCGGCAGTTCTGGCCTTATGCCACATCCTCCCCAGACCACCCTCTCTACTACCTGCCCCCCCCTCACTCAAGTCTCTCTATGCCCCTTACCCTGTCGCACATTAACCCCGCTGTTTATAAACTGTACTTTCTTCTCGCCCAACCTGCTGACACACTGCCCACTCTGCCCCTTGTGCTCACACACTGCCCTCTCTACTCTGTGTCCCTTCTGACCATCTTCCCACATACTGGCCACTCTGCCACTTCTGCTGTCACACTCCCTGCTCTGTCCAATCTGCTGACCCTCTGCCCATACACTGCCCTCTCTACTCTGTGTCCCTTCTAACCATCTTCCCACATAATGCCCACTCTGCCACTTCTGCTCACACACTCCCTGCTCTGCCCTATTTGCTGACACACTGCCCACTCTGTCCCTTGTGCTCAGACACTGCCCTCTCTACTCTGTGTCCCTTCTGACCATCTTCCCACATGCTGCCCACTCTGCCACTTCTGCTCACACGCTCCCTGCTCTGCCCTATTTGCTGACACACTGCCAGCTCTGCTCTCTGCCCCTGGTGCTCAGACACTGCCCTCTGTACTCCGTGTCCCTTCTGACCACACTCCGTCCTTTGCCCCTTATGCTTTCACAAGGCCCTCCCCGACCATCTTCCTGCATACTGCCCTCTCTGCTCCTTGCCACGCCTGCTCACACACTGCCCTCTCGCAGTGGTGCTGCGCAGGCCCGGTTCTAGGAATTTTCATCTGGATGGGCCAAGGGTTCATTTGGGTGGAGACTCACATATCATTAAGGGAAGTGGGGAGCTTTGCCACTGGTTTAAATGGCAAAGTTGAACAAGCAGTGTTAAAACTGCTCTTTCGGGCTGCAGTGGCAATTTGGGAGCCATTTTATAGTTTGTCACATGCAGGGTGGCACAATCAGTGCTGCAGCCCAGGGTGGACACTCTAACTTACATGCCCTGGGTACCCTTGATGCCATATACTAGGGACTTATAAGTACGTCAGCTTATTCCAATTAGGGGTAGTCGATTCAACATACATTTTGTGATGGGTTAGAACACTGGCACTGAAGTCTGGTTAGCTGACCGCAGTGCACTCTCAGGGTCGAAAAACCAGCAGCTTCAGTCCAAAATTAGGAGGTGATCATGCAAAAAGAGGCATTTCTTTACACCTTGCTTCTCTCTCACCTCTACAGCAACCATGGATGGCCTGCCATCGATGATCTCTACCTCAACTTGGTCAATTGGACAGATAGTCCATGTCATCGCCACTGGCACTAAACCACTGTCATTGGGGAGAAGCTCCTTGGGACTCAGAAACTTCCTCTCAACCATTTCCCTATAATATCCTGGAACTTAGTACAGGAACCTTCCTCTCATTGTGTTTTGCAATAGGAGCTTCAATGCATCTGGTCCCCTCTACCAAATGTTAATACCCACTAGTGTGAGAGCAACAGGGCCCTCTAGGCTCCTTCACCCACACACAAAATGCTTGTGGAGCTGGTACAGGGTCTTTCATCTAGCAGTCTCTCTTGTAATGCATCTCTTTGTGACACTAAAAGCAGGAAATCACCCTGAACTTGGAAGCACCTTCCTATCTTCCCTTCTACTTGTGTTGTTTCCGAGTTGGAACCCAGTTCCTTTTCTGTTCAGATCCCCCTTCCGAACATTGGCTATTGGCCTGGCCCCTACCCTTCAGTATGGAACCAGACTTTTGAGAGTTGCTTTCTCCCTTTGGATTAGAGCCATGTTGTTTCAGATGTCAGCCACTTGCCAACCAACACTGCAAGTTTCAATAGATCCTTTTGTGTCAGATCAGACAGGTATTATCTAAGTGGGGTTGAGACAATGAAAATCCTTGACTTTCATCCGTCTCACCCACTCATTCCAATCAAGCAGCACAGCATGAATCCTAGTCTCAAAAGGAACGCCATATCCTCTCCTGTTATCCTTACACCTTTACAGGTACTGAGCTGGCTGTAGGCTGAGCCCTCTAATGCTTCATTAGCTCATAATTCACCAGCTCAGCCACAGACATCCTTCCAATGAGTGTTGCATCTTCTGTGGGCAAGTAACTCATAAGAGTATCTACCTTAGACACATTACTAAAAGGAAAGCCTGAGCTCTACAAGCGATTTCAAAAGTCACGAACCATTCCAAAATATCTTGTTCCTAAACATACATGTGAACAAGCTCTTTTTGAATCTTGGCAAGAACTCTTAAAGAGCTGGACATCCTCTTCCCACATGTAGCTGTCTCCGCTGGCTTCTGAGCATCTCTTTCTCTACAGCTACTCTCCCTCTCTCCAATTCTCTATCCTTATTGTTCGCCTGCCTTCCGTATTCCCTTTCCTGTCCCTCTTTCTCTCCTTAAGTGCCCAGCCATTCTGTCTTTCCCGCTTCATTTCCTATTGTTCCTGGCAAGCTAATCTCAGCTTCTCCTTCTCAAACTCTCTGCCTTCTATTCTTCCTCAACCTTAGCTTTCGGAAGGAAAAACTGCAATTTTGTGGTCGCAGCTAGACTTACCACTCCTAAAGGAATAACTCTTGAAGTGGGTGCCAATAATACTCTTAAAATTCATGGCATGATTTCCTTGGGGAAACACTGGAAAGCAAATTTGTGGAAACACACAGGAATAACTTGTGGTAAGAGGCTAAGAGTGCCTGACACCCCAGCACTGCCTCCCAGAGTTCCTAACATTGTACCCTCCCCAGAGTTCATGACAGTGGTTCCCTCCCCTTCAGTTTCTCCAACAGGTCTTGAGTTACACTAATGACTTAATAGTATGAACAGTCTCACTATCATAATTATTAACATCTGACGAAGACGGATTCCAATGTATGTAAAATAGCCCCAAAAACATGAAGAAATGGCTTTGAAGATCTTCGTGATTCCATCAAACTCTTCCCAGGCCTACACTGTCCCCAGCAGCTCCACTCCACCTACGCCGCCGCTTTAGCCTCCAGCCTCCTCCTGTGAGGTGTTCTAGGCCGCGGTCTACAGGCTGTGTGCCCCGTTCCTGCCTCTGCCTAATTACATCGCCTCGGTGGGTCAGCTGTACCTGTATTCTCGGTACTGTTGTTCGTACTGTTTTTCATTTGTCTCATCTGTATTGTATTGTTTTATTTGTTTGATTACTGTTTTGCATCTGTTATCACTGATTGTGCCCGCTCCGCTTTTCCCCGCCGCTGCTGCCCCTGCGGCCCCTCCCCCTGTCCTCGCCCGTTTCCCGCCTCCCAGCTGATCGTCCCTCCCCTCCCCTACTTAATGGCGGCCGCTGCGGGGGAGCGCAAGTAAGACCTCGGACTCCCGGTCCCAGGCCTACTCTGTCCCCAGCAGCTCCGCTCCACCTACGCCGCCGCTGAGCCTCCATCCTCCTCCTGTGAGGTGTTCTAGGCCGCGGTCTGCAGGCTGTGTGCCCCGTTCCTGCCTCTGCCTAATTACATCGCCTCGGTGGGTCAGCTGTACCTGTATTCTCGGTACTGTTGTTAGTATTGTTTTTCATTTGTCTCATCTGTATTGTATTGTTTTATTTGGTTGATTACTGTTTTGCATCTGTTATCACTGATTGTGCCTGCTCTGCTTTTCCCCGCTGCCCCTGCGGCCCCTCCCCCCTGTCCTCGCCCGTTTCCCGCCTCCGAGCTGATCGTCCCTCCCCTACTTAATTGCGTCCGCGCGCAGAGGGCGCGCCGCTGGCACGCCGAAGGCCCGCCTAAGGCAAGCCAATCTGCGCCCGACCGCGGCCAGCGCCAGGACCCCTGGATCCCCGACCACCCACCTCTATGACACTACCACCCTCCTCGCACTCAACCCCGGAAGGAACAACAACTGCCAGCTGTCCACGCCAAACACTACCCACGGCCAGTTCTCCTGCCGCCACTGCCGACAGACCTTCACCACCGTCTCGGTCTCGAACACCGCCGGCACTAACACCGGCGACACCCTAAGATGCATCCTCCTCAACGTGCGCCCCGTGCACAAACACGCCGTGGAGATCTGGAACCTACTCGACTCCCTCTCGCCCGACATCGCCTTCTTCACGGAGACCTGGACCAACGCCTCCTCCTCCCCCGACATCAACACCGCCATCCCCGACGGATATAAGATCCAGAGGAAGGACCACCCCAACCACCCGGGAGGGGGCCTCGCTATCACCCACAAGAACACCCTCCGCCTCACCACCTCCAGCGAAACCTTCCCCTCCGCCGAACACCTGTACTTCCAGGTCCAGACCAGCCCCAACTCCACACTCCGTGGAACCCTCGTCTACAGACCCCCCGGCCCCCGGGCCGCCTTCACCGACCTCATCCCACGCCATCGCCTCTATGAACTACATACTCATCTGAGACCTAAATTTCCACCTCGACTCCACAGCGAACCCAACTCCACCACGCTTCGTGACAACCTCGCCAACATCGGACTCAAACAACTCATCACCACACCGACCCACAGGGCAGGACACACCCTCGACCCCATCTTCGCAGCAGGAAGCAGCGTGCACTTCAGCCACACAACGCAACCCCCATGGACCGACCACCACTGCGTACACTTCACCGTCGACAAACCCAAGACACTCAAACAAGCCCCACACCCACCACGAAGGAACTGGAGCAAGGTCACTGACGAGCAACTGAACTCCACCCTCACCAGACACAACCACACCTCGGCATCCGACACCAACATCGCAGCCAGGGAACTCCACACGTGGATCTCCAACTGCGCAGACGAGCTCACCCCGCTACGCAACCCCGACAAACAGCGCCCCAGGAAAGCTGCCTGGTTCACCATCGACCTCCAAAAAGCCAGACGCACCTGCAGACGTCTGGAGAAGAACTGGAGAAACACCAAGACACCCGAAAACCATACCACCTACAAGGACCCCATGACAGACTACCACAACCAAATCAGAACCACCAAGAGGACTTTCATCCACAACAAAATCCTCGCCAACTCCAGGGAACTCTTCAGTGTCATTCAGGAATTTACCAACCCCTGCAGCGAAGCAACAGACATCACCCCGTCCCAAGACCTCTGCGAGAAACTAGGAACATACTTCCACCACAAGATCAAAAGCCTCTACGACAACTTTGTCGACCATCCACCTGACGACACAGCCGACCCGGCCCCCAGACACATCAGCCAGCCCACCATCTCCACCTGGACGCTGATCACGGCCGAAGACACCGCCTCGACCATGAAAGGCATCCACTTAGGGGCCCCCACCGACCCCTGCCTTCCACACATCTACCACAGAGCCGCCATCGCACCCGAACTACAACACCACCTTCGGAAAAGGCACCTTCCCAGATGACTAGAAATGCACAGAAGTCAGACCCCTGCTCAAGAAGCTCACAGCGGACCCCACTGACCTCAAGAACTACCGGCCTATCTCGCTCCTCCCCTTCGCGGCCAAAGTTGCAGAGAAAACAGTCAACAGGGAACTGACATGATTCATTGAAGACAACGCCGTCCTCGACCCGTACCAATCCGGATTCAGAAGTAACCACAGCACCAAGACTGCCCTACTCGCCGCCACAGACGACATCCGCACCCTCCTGGACCAAGGCCACTCCACAGCCCTTATCCTACTCGACCTTTCAGCAGCCTTCGACACAGTCTCCCACCGCATACTCGTCGCCAGATTACACGACGCCGGCATACAAGGAACAGCCCTAGACTGGATCCGATCATTCCTCACTGGAAGAAGCCAAAGAATCAGACTGCTACCCTTCCTCTCCGAGCCAACGGAAATCACCTGCGGAGTCCCACAGGGGTCATCACTAAGCCCGACCCTCTTCAATATCTACATGGCCCCCCTCGCCGCCATCGTCCGACAACACGGCCTCAACATCGTATCCTACGCTGACGACACCCAGCTCATCCTCTCCCTCACCAAAGACCCCACCACCGCCAGACTCAACTCCCAGAAAGGATTGCAGGACGCCGCAGCATGGATGACCAACAGTTGCCTGAAGCTCAACGCCGAGAAGACAGAAGTCCTCATCCTCGGAACCACCCCTTCAGCGTGGCACAACACCTGGTGGCCGACTGCCCTCGGAAGCCCACCGACCCCCACCGACCATGCCAGAAACCTCAGCATCGTACTCAACTTATCCCTCACCATGAACCAAGTCAACGCCGTCACCTCCAGCTGCTTCAACACCCTCCGCAAGACTTTCAAATGGATCCCCCCCGAGACAAGGAAAACGGTCACCCACGCACTCATCACCAGCAGACTGGACTATGGAAACGCACTCTACGCCGGCATAAACAAGTCCCTACTAAGCAAACTCCAGACGATACAGAACACCGCGCCAGACTCGTCCTCTGCATCCCCCGGCACGAACGCATCAGCCAGCACCTACGAAGACTCCACTGGCTCCCCGTGGAGAAAAGAGTCACATTCAAAATCCTCACCCACGCCTACAAATGCCTACACAACACTAGACCCAAATAACTCAACAACAGAATCAACTTCCAGCTCCCCAAAAGAAACCTCTGATCTTCCAACCTCATGCTAGCCGTAACCCAGCGCAGTCACAGAGCCAGTGCAGGCGGAAGATCCTTCTCTCACATCACGGCTAAAACCTGGAACGAGCTCCCGGAAGACATCAGATGCGCCCCGTCCTTGAACACCTTCAGGAAGACCCTCAAGACCTGGCTCTTCGGCTAAACAGTTCTGCGGACCACCCCTCCCTTCAGTGCCTTGAGACCCTCACGGTTGAGTAGCGCGCTTACAATCCCCTGATTGATTCTATTATTTGTTCATACTACTGTGATGAAACTGCACTTATGCCTGTGTGCGTTTGTGCTCCTGCATTAATCTGCACTGGTGCCTGTGTCTGCTACTGTGATAACACTGCAGACTGTCCTGGTGCCTATGTATGTTACTACCTTTATAGATGGATTCCATTGTCTCTTTACTGAGGTGTCTGAAGGTTACAACTCCACCCCTGCAGGTTGATCCACATCAGCAGGATAGGTAGTAATCCTTGTGTTGCACCTCCACTTCATTGGGTAGTACAATATAGACCTACTACTGAGATGTCTGTGAACTTCTTGGATTAGACATTTACTGCTTCTGGGAGGTCGACCATAGACCTTCAACTGAATTGTCTTCAAATTTCTGTTCCCACCTCCATGTGGCACCCGAGACCATTTGGTGGTCCTTGAGCCAGCCCTCATACACATCTCAGTGGACCTCATAAACCCACTACTCTGGCTCAGTGGTTTTCCTTGAGTCTAGTCTCCACCACCCCTTGGTAGATTGCAGAGTGGTGCATGTTATTTGCATGAGTTAAACATTAGGTTATATGTTATTGTTTTGTGACTTGCCACATTTCTTTGTCTGGTTTGCATAGATTCTTAGAGGGCCTTCACACCCACCCAATGTGGCCTTTGGACCCTGGCTGATTGTAACAAGGGCTTGCCTTGAGATTGCCACTGTGTCTTTCCCTGGTAGCTTCTGGGTAATGTTTAAAGAGCATTCACACTGGCTGCCTACCTGTGGGTTACTCTTCATTGCTTGTGGACAGACTTACATTATTCACCATTACTGACTGTATTAGGAACATGGCTGTGGTTGACTCTGCTGTCACTCCACATTTAAGCCTATAGACTATTTACTATGGCCTTTGTAACTAGGAAGCTCATATGGGTCCTCTGGGTTGCCTCTGGTGGATGCTACAGGACATTAACCTAGCTGCTTGTTACTAGCACATCATAGGCTACTTCTCTGTTTCTAATGGGTTTATGGAGCATTTATCCTGGCAACTTGTAACCAGTATGCTTCTGTGGGTCATTCGTCTTCTGCTACTGGATGGACTCTATCAAACTTTACACTAGCTGTCTGTAACCAATCCATGCTGTGAGTTACAACTCTGTTTCTGAATGGCTCATTTATCCTAATTGTCGGTGATCAGTGCACTCTGTGGGTCCTCTCATGTTATCTTACGTGGATTTGTACAGCTCTCTAATCAACCATGAGAGTATCCAAAAGCTTGAGCAGGTGTGTAGGCATGATGCCCCACACAATTAGTTGAAGAGCTTCTGGGTAGACGCTAAAGAGCATTACTATGGCTGTGTTTCTCCTGTGCATGTCTATGGATTAATCTCCGTCACTCCTGGAGGGACTCTGATCATTTAGCATGGCTGGCTGAATATAGTGCATGCCTATGGGTCAAAGATGAGTAGCTCCCGGGGGAGGTCTGACATGACTGCCTGTATCCAGTGCATGTGATAAGTTGCTCCTGCTTTATCTGTAGCCATGCTCCATAGAGCTCAGTTAGGCACAATAGGGAATTAATGTAAATTGCACTCTCCTCCCAGCCATCATAAGCCTAGGGGGGACGACCTAAATTAATACAAGAGCACCCCTCATGCACTAGAACAAAACATTTCTGAGGGGTCCCCCTGCAAGACTTTTCCAACCAAGCACTCCTGCAACGTGCAGTATGCCGTCTGTCTGCTAATGTGCTTTGACTCCTCATCAGGGTTATGAAGCACTGTATACATACAATTAAAATACAATGCAACAGGACAACTGACAGGAAACACTGCCTCTCCCAATCAACTTATGAGCACATCATGGACCCACAGTTATGGTGCATGGTAGCGGCTGATTCCCTCACAAGGAAAACTCCCACCGCTGGGCTCGGATAATTGTGGCAAGTATTGACATACTATAACTAGCCAAGACATGATAGCATCTAGTTCCCACAGATTGTTTTTTGCTAGTGAGGGAGGGGGGGCCAAACCAGTGACCTTCTTGTGACAGTCTTTGTCTCACACTAACATGCACCCATGCCCCTTGGAAGCATGGTTTAAGGCCTACTGGTCTACTGCCTTGTTAGCTCGTCCACTTCCTGCACCCTAGCCATGCAAAGTCTCTAGACTTTTTAATGAGTTTGCATATGAGGACACCAGAAAGCTTGATGAAAAGTAGACACCTCTAAAAACAAGAATTGGCAAAGCCAATATATCCATCTTTTTAAAACTGTAACTGCTTATTCAAGGATAGGGGTGAGGTTGTGTGAATGGGTGATGAACGTGAAAATAAGTCAACAGTTGGAAGAATGGATTAGTGGGTGAGTAAATTGACAGACAGGGGAATGCATGTATGAATGGGTAAATTGATGAGTAGGTGAATTGCTGGGTGGGTGAATGGGACTGATTATAAGTGTTTTCGTCACATGAAAGGTTTATTTATATCACTGAGGTGTGTAGTTACCAGTGGTGCAGCAGGTGCAGTGGCACCAGGTTCCAGAACCCTCACTGGCACCTTAAACCCGGTCAATTGTTGTATTTTACTACCCCAACTGCAGTCAAAGGGGTTATTTTCTTTGCTTGCACCAGGGCCCAGGGAATCATTGCTACACTGCTGATATCAACGTGTAAAAGTGGGAGCCTCTGTTCATCAAGGGAACAAATATTGCTGCCCATAGCTATATCTGCATGCAGACACCTTTTAAAACCTGAAATAAATGAATAAATACATACATACATACATGCATACATACATACATACCTGGTAGTTCATACAAATGAATGGCACCAATGTGACAACATGATAAGAATTGCCATGAGGATGCAAATGCCAACAATATGCTGGAAGGCAGTATCATTATGACCTGGATTCTAGAGCTAGGATAATTCTTGGGGTAGTTGCCATCATGCCAAGGATGTCCATATTTTGCTAAGAATTCCCATTTTTAGGGGATGTCCAGCCTCATTTCATGGGTATCAACATTATGGCAAGTCTTAACACAATCAAATAAGGTTATGATTTAAAAAGAGATGGGCACAAGCTGTGTCCCTTGGAACCTTCCTATCTGAGGAACGCACCATCGCAACAGGAGTACCCCAGGGCTCCTCACTAAGCCCATTGTTATTTAACATTTACATGACGCCACTTATCTCACTTACAACATCATTCGGGATCGAAGTTACTTCTTACGCAGCGAATACCCAAATGATCCCATCCCTAGATCAAAATTCCAAAGAGGCCGAACGTAACTTCAAAAGATGTTTTACCACGGTCCTCCAGTGGATGAAGGATAAACACCTCAGGTGCAACACCGATAAAACGGAAATCCTACCAATAGGGAAAGAGGTCTCTTTTTCGCCAGACGAGTGGTGGCCAGAAGGTATGTCACCTCCACCTGATACGGTAACGGTGGCAAGAAACCTGGGAGTGCAGTTTGACTCCTCCCTCAGCTTCAAACCACATGCACTAACAGTAGCTGGGACCTGCTTCAGCCTTATAAAATCTTTGAAATTTTTTTTCGATCTACTTCCACTCGCAGCAAGGAAATTAGTAGCAGTCGCCCTGATCCTGGCACGATTCGACTACTGCAACAGCCTCCTGGCAGGAGCCAACAAACAAATATTAAGAAGACTCCAAGTAGTCCAACATGCAGCGGCGCGGCCGGTCTTGAAACTACCACGAAGGTCCTCCGCATCGGCAGCCCTAAAAACTCTTTACTGGCTCCCGCTACATAAGAGAATATTCTTCAAGATTCTACTTATCACCTTCAGAGCCTCACTCAAACTAGGACCAAAATACCTTGTTTCAAGATTCACCCCTTATAGTACAACCAGATCTCTCAGGTCATCGTCAGCCAACCTACTCAAACCTCCTAGTTTTAGATGCAAAACCAGGGGAGGAAAAACAGTGGCTGTATTAGGTACCAGAGCTTGGAACCTATTGCCAATACATCTGAGAATGCATAAATCTGAAGCACAATAGGAAGGCACTAAAAACTTGGATTTTCGGAGCTTCAGATGAACTCTGCCTCTCACTCATCTAAGAACCTCAAAGAAGCCGCTCACCTCCATAACAGCGCCAGGATGCTCCTTTCGGAGTGGCAGTTAGCGCTTTATAAATACCACATTTCATTTCATTCAAATGAATGCTACAACATTTGAAAAATGACCACCATGTCAGTGCCAGCTTCATCATGAGCCAGTCATTCTCTAGTAGTACCACAAAAATCTGGAACTCCTTACCTTCCTCCCTTCGCCTAACAACCTGCATAATCACCTTCAAAAAGGACCTTAAGCTCCTCTTATTTGACAGACACCTGGTTTAATCACCCTCGACCACACCCAAGTACTCTATCCAGGAGACGACCTACCTTCCTTGTGTGTCCCCACCATCTTAATCAATGCTTGAACCGTGTACGTCCCTTGTCCAACGGCTGCATTTGTCTTGGTCTCAGCTACAGAGTCAATATGTCAGAAACTTAATTATTGACACCGTAACTTGCTGTACGCTTGTATCATGCTATTGCTGGAAAGCGCTTTGATGCCTTTGGGCCTTGTTCGCCCTATATAAAATTGCAAAAATAAATAATGAAATTATTAACCACTTCTGTTCGCTTCACAAAGTGAAAACAGCCTAGTGTTCTGCTCAGATAACACCAACCGATCCTAGGATCGGTTTTGTGAACATATAGGGGCAGATTTACAGAGATGTCACGTCGCACCGCACAGCAATCGAGGTTGCTGCATTGCCTGAGAGGGAGAGAGCAGGAAAGCCGCAACATCTACTAGGATAAGGCAGTGTCCTGCTCTCCCTGGTGGTGGCACAGAATTGTGCTGTTTAGCGCCACGCACACACCTTTGCTGCATAGTGCAAAGATGCCTGTGGCATATCTAGCACAGGTATTGTACTTGAAGGGTGCCCTTCCAGCACGAAATACTATGCCTAGGCAAACTTTAAACTTCCTCCACTTTGGTTGTGTGCTGTCCAGTGCAGCACACAACCAAAGTGGGAGCAGTTAAGAGAAGTAAAAGCATTTCCCCAAGTTAACGCCACTCTCAAAAAGCAGTTTTTTTGGGTGCACAACCCTGGCAAATACTGTTAGTAAATAGGGCGGCGCTGCATGAAAAATCATGGGTGGTTGCATGTGAACGCTCATGTACCACCTATGGATCACCCCCTGAGGCAAAAGGCACTTGCAAGCAACTTTGCACTTTAAAACAAGTTTTGCCCTGGACAGTATATTCAATGCAAACATTTTTTGCCAGTTTGTATCACTTTTTCGATGCAAACCCATCCAACGCAAAATGTTAGCAAGTCTGTACCAAGGCTTCTGACAAAACTACCTCTATTTGCTACGGGCAGACAGCTCTGTTCGAGGCGCGCCTATCACTGGTGAAAATGGCGCCAGAGTAGCCGTCTTTGAAGGACCCCTGTCAGCTCAATTATGCCGATGGGAACTGTTCTGAAAGCCAATCACAAGGACGAAGTTACCACTGCAGGGCGCTTTAATCCGACAGTCCGTCTCTCCGGGATCACTAGATTCTAATGCCCTTTCATTGACGCAGTCTGGAACTTTACAGTGAGACAAAGTTAATTTATATATAGCGTTTTTTTTTTTTATTATTATATGATAGCTGTATAACAATCTGCCATTTTGCTTCACGCGTGACCAAATGTGTGATCCCAGACTTATCAAAACATTTTCCGAAGGTTCGGTTAATTTTTCTGCTCCATAAACTGTTTTTTTTTTTAGTACAATGTCCAGGAGTCTCCTTCGAGTATTTGGGATAGGGTGTAATCTCTGACATCCCTTCCTGCATGCCTTCTCGAAACCCCTCAAGATTGTTGATGCTTTACATAAGAGTCCGTTTGCCCTCCCTCCGCGGGACGTCTCACTCACCCCCGCCCCAAACACTCCCGCTGAGGGGCTTTGTCTCCGCCATTTGCACCTACAGGGCCTGATTCGTGACCTTGATTGCGAGAGGCGAGGCCGCGTCACCCCCCATCCTGGCGCCTTGAAGCCGCAGTGGCTTTGAGATTCATTTGCAGATCCCGCCCTCAGGCGCTATCTCCCCCGCCCCTGTCCTCTCTTCATTAACCCCTGCCCTTGGCGAGGCTGAGACAAAGGGCTTCATCTGCATGCGCTGATTGGCTGTAATCTGCCGAGCACAGGAATGCGGTTAGGTGACAGAACCGTAGGGAAGGAAATGCAATTAAGGCCTCCGATGCAGACATTGTACCTCAGATTACAAACAGATTCGCACCCCTGCTGACTCACGGGAACCCCGCCTTCCTGCCCCTTTAATGCAGCCAGCGCTGCGGAATTACAATTCCTGTTCCGACAATTGGACAAGTAATTAGAGAAACAATAGTTTTTTTTGGGAAAAGGTCACATTGGGTTGTTTAAAGAACATGTCTGTTCTCAGAAGAAAGGACCACTTACCAGATGACTCCGTGTCATCAAGGACACCATGTTGCAGTCATGGGATTTCATTTAACTCTGCAATGAATTCTGGGACTTGTAGTCATGATGCTCATATTGGACGAAGGTTCTCTATCAACTTGATTTGAAGGGGGTGGGGAAGGATAGAAACATAGCGTTCCTAATAAAGCGGTCATCTGCTAATCTTATCATACAATACAGTAAAGGTGTACTGATGCCATGTCTGTGCCTGTCATGCACACCGCGCTGCTTGCACACAGTAAAGGTGTCCCAGCACGTTTGTGAGGCAGATTAAAAAAGATATTTATAGAGCCCGGGTCAGGCGGCCCAATTTTGAACACAAATGTGGAAAATACTGCCGGTAGGACGCTAGGGTCCACCCGTGAAAGGTACGCCATTTGATCCATTTAAGGGTGGACAGTGCGGTTAATTTCATGCCCAAATAGTGTTTCGTGATTCAATTTCTGCTCACACGCCACCCCTTCTCATAAACAGGCCTCCCCACTTACCCTGTATACTTTTTTTTTCGTTGCAGGAACTCGACCGGAAGGTATTGGAGCGCTTTACGTGAGTACCAGTTACACTACACAAGGACACATCCATTTTTGTAGGCACGGGGAGATTAAGTGATTTGTCCAGAATCACAGAATGTCGAGCCGACCTCAAGGCTCGAACCTGATTCCCCAGTTCCAAAGTCGGCAGCTCTGGCCTTATGCCACATCCTCCCCAGACCACCCTCTCTACTACCTGCCCCCCTCCCCCGCTCACTCAAGTCTCTCTATGCCCCTTACCCTGTCGCACGTTAACCCCGCTGTTTATAAACTGTACTTTTCTTCTCGCCCAACCTGCTGACACACTGCCCACTCTGCCCCTTGTGCTCACACACTGCCCTCTCTACTCTGTGTCCCTTCTGACCATCTTCATCTTCCCACATACTGCCCACTCTGCCACTTCTGCTGTCACACTCCCTGCTCTGTCCAATCTGCTGACCCTCTGCCCATACACTGCCCTCTCTACTCTGTGTCCCTTCTAACCATCTTCCCACATAATGCCCACTCTGCCACTTCTGCTGTCACACTCCCTGCTCTGTCCAATCTGCTGACCCTCTGCCCATACACTGCCCTCTCTACTCTGTGTCCCTTCTAACCATCTTCCCACATAATGCCCACTCTGCCACTTCTGCTCACACACTCCCTGCTCTGCCCTATTTGCTGACACACTGCCCACTCTGTCCCTTGTGCTCAGACACTGCCCTCTCTACTCTGTGTCCCTTCTAACCATCTTCCCACATAATGCCCACTCTGCCACTTCTGCTCACACACTCCCTGCTCTGCCCTATTTGCTGACACACTGCCCACTCTGTCCCTTGTGCTCAGACACTGCCCTCTCTACTCTGTGTCCCTTCTAACCATCTTCCCACATAATGCCCACTCTGCCACTTCTGCTCACACGCTCCCTGCTCTGCCCTATTTGCTGACACACTGCCCACTCTGCTCTCTGCCCCTGATGCTCATACACTGCCCTCTGTACTCCGTGTCCCTTCTGACCACACTCCGTCCTTTGCCCCTTATGCTCTCACAAGGCCCTCCCCGACCATCTTCCTGCATACTGCCCTCTCTGCTCCTTGCCACGCCTGCTCACACACTGCCCTCTCGCAGTGGTGCTGCGCAGGCCCGGTTCTAGGAATTTTCATCTGGATGGGCCAAGGGTTCATTTGGGTGGGCCAATGCGGGCCCAATTTTTGCCAATTCTGCAGGTAGCCTACAAACCCAATATTTTCATTATATCTTCTTCCAAACAGGCATACAGTGCGTCTAGAGAGTTATTTGAGAGTAAGAGCTGATGTCTTTACTCAACAGCCCAATTCTTTCCAGCAGGCCAGGCTTTAGCACCAGGATTCCAAGCAGAGTGTAATATTAGTTCAAGGTTAAGGAGGTCCCTGTAATCACACCTGAGCCTTGACATTTTGCACTAGGAAGACTGGAACTGAAAGCTTGATCTGGGCTTGAGCCTGGCTCTGGCTCTGCTTTAGGTCCTGTTGGAACTTCATGCCCATAATGAGCCAAGCTTTCATGTACCTTCTGCCCGCCACCCTCAATCTACCCAGGTTGTGGCATTACAGCGAGAGCTTCCAACTTTGGAACTGAACAAGCTAGGTTTGAGTCTCGGAGTTGGCTCAACATCCTGTGATTCTGGGCAAAATCTCCAGTGCCTAAAAGAAATGAATGTACCTTGTATAATGTAACTGGTGTTCATGTAAAGAGCTTCAAACTCTCTAAGTAGAGTTCACACTATATAAAAACAGCAGAAAATTGCACAAAGTGGTGAAAACAAAGCATTAACATAAAAAGGAGAGACAAATAGCCATATAGTGGCTGATTTGTACAAAGTTAAAAAATAAAACCTGGATAAATTGGAGTTTCCCCACTTAAATTGTGTGAGCTTGGGCAAATATTGTATTCCACCAAAACTCGTTTTTAGGTCTCGCCTACGCAGCACGCATGCGCTATATAGGAGGACCTTTAGCCGTCGCTCTGGTCATTTTCAAGCACTGCACTTGTGCTTGTGGCGGCATCCACCTTGCGGGAGCGAGCAGGGGGGCGCCACAAGCACGAGTGCAGTGCTTGAAAATGAGCAGACTGCTCTTCCAAGCGCGCGCGCGCGCGCGCACCACTCGCGGGTGCACCCCTCCGCCTCTGACGTCCCTACTGCTGCAGCCTGCACGCCTTTTTTTTTTTGTTGAAAACTTTCAGCGCGAGGCGCGCGCGCTTGTTAGTCATTGCTGGGGTTTACTTTACAGCCATTTATTCCTACGGCTTCCCTTGATTTTCTGTTATTTGGTCTGATGGACTGCAATGCAAGGGTTCCTGGCTTCTTTGGAGGTATTGTTTCTTTTTGGTGTATGTGTTTTTTTCCCTCGAAAGCTGTTGCTTCTTACTTTCTTGTTCCTTGAATATCACATGCTGGTTACTGTTGCCTCTTCTTTAAGTGTTTGGCTTGCCCTATGCTGGTCCTCTCAAACCTATTTTAGTCCTTTTCTCCTGTCTTCCAAGACCACAATGTTGCTGCATCTCTTTATACTTTTAGGATGTCCCGTGCTGGCTCGTCCCCTCACTGGAGCCCATAAACGCCCAGGCGCTGGTTTCTTCTGCCTTTTTACTGACTTCCTTGTCCTTTTAAATTTGGGCTTTTGTGGAGTGCAGAAAACTTCCCTACGGTGGCCTCAGAGCGCTTTGTAAGTGATGGCGAGTATAAGAGGGGGTGGTGGGATGTGTTGAAATACAATTTGTGGAACGGGTGGTGGGGATTGAGTCTACCATAGATCAGATGGAATTTCCTGTATATGGGCCACAACAAGTATGACCTTTAACTTTTGTAATCCATGAGAGTAGCATGCCTTGGAGGATGCTCAAAGCTGGCCCTCTCACCGTCACTCGCAGCTTCATGATCAGACTTTCTCATGCTGTTTACCCTCCCCTCCCTCTTTCCCTCTGATTTCTTTCTCCCTCTGCTGTGCTCCCTCCCCAGTGCTTGGCGCCCTCCCAACCCTCAGTTCTGTCTCCTTTCCACCTGGCTTCTCTCTCCTGATCTCTCTCCACTCTCCCTCCTTGAGTGTATTCCTCCCAGCTCCCCTCAGCCCACCTCCCGCTCCTTCGGCCTACCTCCCGCCTCTCCCCGCCCACCGCTTCCTTTGTGTCTCTCTGATTTACACGGGATATGCTCAGTGTTTCCAAGAAGTCGCAGGCCCCACCCCCTGCTGTAAATGACATATAAATGTTTAATCCGTATGATTTGTAAATTGAGACGAAGTCGAAATTTTATTTTACAATAATAACCTCTTTAACTAAAACATTAATCAAGATTGCCTAATAATGTTGAGTTGTACGTTTGCATCACATAACTAGAATAACAACATATGCATCTGAGGAATGTTTACAATCACCTACTGTTTTTTTAGCTCTTCTGAACTAGGTTGCCGAGGATCATTTTGCCACCATGTGTACAGAGGTCCCCAGATAGGCGGAAGCTTTCTCTCGGGCGGCGTTTCTGAGGGGGACGCTTTAGCGCGGTGCACAGTGTCAGCATACGTAGCTGTGGATGATATTTTGTGTGTTCAAGCCAGGGTCATTGACTGTGTGCAGGATGGCCGGCGGAGGCTTAGCTTTTCGTCCTATACAGCGAAGTGAGTTGTTGTTAAGAAGGACATGTAGGCGGGCGGGTTCTTGGGACCTTTCGCGGGCTCTGCTACTTCTAGGGTCTGTGTTTTGTTGTTTGCTGTGGCTACCAAGAGCAAAAGCATGCAGATTCAGAATTCAAACAACTTATTAGATTTCAGGCTCCTTCCTAACCAGCAGATGCTGATGGCTGTTATGCAGCAAGTGTTATTGATGTAGAATTGCTGCATTTTAAACGGAAAACTTAAAATAACTGACTTTATACCGTTTTGAAGGTTACGTCTGCATTTTACAGTGCTGTTTATTTCCTTGTGATTTCCAATCCGGAGCGCAACATATTTGCCAAACCTAATCTGTTACTGCAAACATGTTTTTAACAAGAAGTGTCCCAATTGGGTATTCGCACCCGAGGCATGTTTTACAAAATGTATTTTAAAAGTATGCTGTTATTCTCATACACGAGCGCAGCAGATTTACCACTAATCCTTGATTTATATCATGTTTTATGACGAGGAGTGCCCCTTTTGCGCACCTCTCAGAGTCCCACCAATTGGATAAATATATTTGAAAGAAATATATCTTTAAAAACAGTTATTTCCGGTCGCTTTATACTTCCCAGACTTTGGTCTGTTTTTTTGTGTCCGATGTTAGTGCTTAGAAGCAGGCACTCTCGGTCGTGCATTATCCATGTTGCTCAGTCTTTCCACCAGGGAGGTCGAATGCTTCTTTCACACTCAGCAAGCCCCTTACCACCTTTTTGCTTCCTTAGTTCCCTTCCATTTGTGGTGCTTTGTAGCAGTTTAAAAAATCTTCTTAAAGTTTCTCATTGCTCTAATTGGTTTAATTAATATGTTTCACTTGTCCTAATTGCTTGATTTTTCTCACAGGAAAGTGTCACTCTTAGTTGCTAAAATGTCACTCATAATTCAGCTTAAATTATGAAAATGTCACACATAGCAATCTGAAACCTGGGCAGCTATGTTGTCTGTGTCTGCAGATCTGCAAGTCACAGACACCGCTTGGTCGAGAAACCATGCCTTTGGCCCGCTGGGGGAGCAAATTGCAGCCTTAGCGCTTTCTTGTGAACGATCTGCCGGGCTTTTTATTTCATTCTTGAACACGCATTTCTTTAAACGTCCGCGGACTAAAGTTGGAGTTGTCGTCATATTGAGTATTTTCAACCTCCAATCCCTGTGATTATTTTCGATGTAATAATGTCCCGCTACCTCCTCTTCACTTTCACAACAAGTGCCCTTCCATTTCTGTGTCGCACCCCCCCCCATTTACTCTGACATACTACTACATTTCTGTTCACTAGTCTCCACACATACTGCCCTGTCCTCGGTTCACTCCAGCGCTACCACCCTTTCTTCGTTTTTTTTCTTCACATTCTCCTCTATTGACAACCATCCTCTTCTCTCCTCTTCACCCACACACTGACCAGCTGTTCCGCTGTTCTTACCCCATCCCCATCTTCACCTCAGGGCTGACTTCCTTTTCTCTGTTCTCACCCCTGCCTCCTCTTCACCCTGGAACTGACTTGCTAAACATTTATAAGGTCCCAAAGGCGAGACCTATTGGCTATGCCAATGCTTGTTCTTCATATTTGCGCATGAAAGCACATTCAAATACACAAATGAGAATACAAAAACCTATTGTGTTTGATTTAATAGAGTAATGTTGCTCTATAATAATCTGGGCCACATACAAGGTCCACATGACAACTGTCTTGCCTCTTGGTTCACTATAGTGGTAAGGTGTGGTGCAGAGGCCAGGGCAGCTGACTTCGGAGCACAGGGTTCACGGTTCGATCTCCGGCGGCAGCTCAGCACCATGTGACTCTGGGCAATAGCTTACTTAATTTCCACACCGGCCCCCAGCGCCTTGAGACCCGTAAGGGTGAGTAGCTGCGCTATATAAAAACGGACTTACATAAACGGACTTACTAATGGCACTGTTACCAGAGTGAGGACAGGGTAGGAATGACTGTAAGCTCATGTTTAAAAATGATCACCTTTAGTAAGTACTACTCTGTGCAGCGCAATACTGTGAGGCTAATGTCAAAGCTTCCATGTGTTAAAGAAAAACACATTTTTGAATTTTGAAGAGACTGTATCATATTTGACACGTTTGTTGTATGTTTCACATAGCAAACATTTTCAGGGCTCAGCTTGTGCATGGTCTCTAAGGGCCAGGCTAGAGCCTTAGCTTGACTCTCCCTGTTAATTTGCTTTCTCGCCCACCTCTACCCCCAAAACACACCACTCAATTTCAGTTTTATAGACAGTGGAAAAAACATTTAGACATTCCGACATTAAAATTGAGGAAGCATCTAAGAGGTGCCTTCTCCGTAGCCTCTTCTGCTGTGACTGTGTGGGCCAAAGGTCATGTTTGGGTGGGCCTGGCCCACCCGGCCCCCCTGTTAGAACCAGGCCTGGGCGCTGGGACAGTTTTCCGAGTGGGGGTGCTGCCATGATGTCACATCCCTGGAGTCACAGGGATTGTGAAAAAGCAAAGTGTCAAAGAACAAGTGTAGCAGCAAGTGTGCCCCACTCATTAAGCAGGAGAATGGTAAAGGGTGGTGTGCAGCTGATGGTGCATTTTAGAGCACTCTTGCTAATATATTATTAAAGCATGGTGTTGTGGTGTATTCTCACTAGGCAGTGCATTGTCCATCAAAATGGCTACTACATTTGCACAGAAGTATTTTTACTGGAAAAAACTATATATGGTGTAGGAGAATAGGATCTGCCTCTTATGTTGCCCCCACTTTTTTTCTGATGTTTACACTGGTTTCTGGCTATAGTCTGGCTGGGACCCTGCCAATCAGGGCCCCAGCCTCTCTGTTCTCTCTAAACGATTTGGAGTGCACTCTAGGTGCACTAGTGATTGGATACTGTGGTACCTTATGAGTCCCTAGTATATGGTACCTTAGGTACCCAGGGCATAGGTACTTCACAGGCCTACCAGGGGCTGAAGCATGTATTATGCCACCCCTGGGAAGCAGACTAAATCTGACACCACAGGCCTGCTACTGCAGCCTGAGTGAGGAAGTGCTAGCACTCCCTCACTGAGATATAGGTCCCCTATATCTCT